>LR750309.1:39331-179698 GCA_902729485.2 Mus minutoides | reverse complement strand
CATAAAAACTAATCTTGACATTTGCAAGAACTTTCTATTTAGCTTCCTTTTCCACTTTATTTTATACACAAATATTTCATCCCCACAGCATTGATCATTCGATTGTCTGTTCAAATACACTCAATGGTTTCCTAACATCTATTAAAAATTGATTTGGGGCTTATCAGGGTGCATAAAGATATCTATATCCCTTTATGGTAAGCCTAAACATTCAACAGAGAAGACAAGATTGCTAAGCAATTAAAAATATGAAAAAAATTACAGATATAGATATGGGGTCCTTCTTTCAAACATGCAGGATTTGAAAAAAATACTTCCATCTAATTTATTTCTTGCTGTTACTTTACAGAGTCAATTTTAATGACTAACTCTCTTGCTTTAAACTCTTCTTCACATCACATTTAAAATTTCAATACTAGGTTCATTACTGTGGGAGCAATCACATACAAAATGAAAAGAGTTCATAATTACATACAAATGAGTATGTGTAATTATGAATCAAAAAACAGACACTTGTAACACTTTTCTTTATACCACATAGATTAAAAAAAATCAACATATCTACCCAAAAAGTAAATGGATGTATTGTAGAAATGACTTCATTTGAAATCACTGGGGTAATACACAATTTTAGACAACAGCTATATTATATTCATCTGTAAATCTTCCCATTGGTACTGTAGATTATCATCAGACTGTGGGGGGTCTGAACTTCTTTTTAATGCTGCATGCAGCCTACATGCTCACAAAAGATGCAGTACAAGACGTAAGGAAGGGCAATGCTGCTTTGCTCATCCACATTCACTCCTGCTGTCCTCTACTAATATTAGAACCCAGCTTCTTTGGCCTTCTAATGTGTACAGAACAGCAGGGGCTGCCCACTGACCCTCCAAGCCTTCAGTGCCAGACTGGGCTGTTGAGCCATCCAGCCTTGTGAACAGAGAATGATCCTAGTTCTTGGCCTGTCCAGTACATAGACAGATACTGTTGGACTACCCAGCCTGCATCATGTAAGTTAGACTACTAAATCTACTTCATAATAGACATTATGGCTCTGTCCCTCTAGTGAACCATGACTAATACAACATATTTTGCCATAGCTAGCAAAATATCTGCAAGAACAATATTAAAGAATTAATAGCACTGTATACTACTTTTAGTTGAAAATTAAGTTCTCAACAAGTTACACTAATACCAGTGTGAAAAAAAGTAGTCAATTCCAAAAATATGTGATAGTATGGTTTAAAGAAGACAGATCTGGTTTTGAGCCATGCCAGGTAGTTTGACCTGAGGTAGTAATATGCTATGACAGTGGTTCTGTGTGTTCAACAAAGTTTCATGTTCTAGTATGATGAGATTTATTTCTACTGAACTTTACTGTTACAATAGCCCAGGTATCTAAAGGTTTCATGAGACCTGGCTGGGCATTTTTAATGTCCCTTGAAGCTGGCTTCTCTATCATATGCTCAACAAATTAAAACACACTAGATGTTTTATTCAATAGGCAAAGCAAGAGTTGACTCCAGGGATTGGGAAGCAAATAATTAAAACTGAAGCCATAATAAGGCAGAGTCCATACCATTAGTCTCCTAATGTGCCTACTCATGACTAAGTGCTTTTATTTCATATTTATTATTCTATAGAAATGTCAGGATTCATATTTTTTTCAGTGTGGCTCAAATAACAAGAAAAAAAGTATTCATCACACAAGCTCAATCTTTTATATGATCTATTGTCATTCTCCATTGAAATATATTCAAAAACATCTGTGGTCATATTTTCCTTTATTATTTTACCTTCCAAGCTGCTTGTGTTCCCTATGGTGACTCCTGGACTCTGAAATTCTGACTCATTCTTGTGTGTAGTGTTAAAATAAAAATACCCTCTCCTAGCCTTTTATTTCCAATCCTAGATAATAGCCCACCTAAACTGAGTCCTTAGAAAGACCGTGAGTGATTTCAATTTTCTGAAAATATTCCCAGTGAAACACTAGACCTCGGTATTTCTAGAGGACTGGCTTAGTGAGTTCTCAGAATAACCAGTCATAGGGACTATCATTGAGCTCTTCAAGTGGTCTTCTATTCAGGAAGTGGCTCACTTTTATTCAAGGTGCAGATAGATATGGGAGCAGGGGGCTCATTACAGATCTGGTCACAGTTCAGGACACAGACCAACTCTGTATTACTTTCAGTACTGTTCTCAGCAAAGTGAAGAATAACCCAGAAGAACTTGCCCCAGGTGTCTCTGCCCTTGGGTCTTCTCCCATCATCACTCTCTTTTTACTTCCTAGAGGGCCATTCCCATCATATGATACTTTGTCACTTCCATTAAAATTAGTTTGGTTTTTTTTTTGAGACCTGGTTTCTCTGTGTAGTGTTGGCTGTCCTGGAACTTACTCTGCAGACCAGGCTGGCTTCGAACTCAGAGATCCGCCTGCCTCTGCCTCCCAAATACTGGGATCAAAGGCGTGTGCCACCATGCCCGGCGTAAAATTAGTTTTCTAGTGCTGAGCCTGGAGCAGGACAAAATAAGGTTCCTACCTCTGGTGCAAAATTAAAAGGACATAAAGAAATGCAATAACAAAGCTGTGGATTGTATGTAACATTCTAAATACTGAAGCAAATGCAAATATCTACAATGAAATTTAAAGTCTTTGCATAGTATTTGTCATAAAACTAAAATTTAAAGTCTTTGCATAGTATTTGTCATTTAACACACCTTTAGACCTCTGTAATATAATACCAAATCAAATGTTTCATTATTTTCTCCATATTATATGTTGATATTTTGCTGTTGGCCAAGGATTAACATACTTTACATTTTATTCCCATTTCTCAATTGGTTGTGATATTTATTAACATTATGATCATATTTATTGGGCCAGAGGTTATATAAAGACATTTTTCCATTATTAATAAAAATGTTTGCTTATCTACTCATTCGAAAATATCTTTACAAATTCCAAATTTTATACTCTTATAATTTTTTGATGTACTTTGATTTCACATTATATTTCTTAATATAAGGACATACTACAATGAGTCTTACTTTGTGGCTCACTGTAACATATAGCAAGTTGGGGATATCACTGTAACATATAGCAAGTTGGGGATATCACTGTAACATATAGCAAGTTGGGGTTATCACTGTAACATATAGCAAGTTGGGGATATCACTGTAACATATAGCAAGTTGGGGATATCACTGTAACATATAGCAAGTTGGGGATATCACTGTAACATATAGCAAGTTGGGGATATGCTTACCCAGACCTTGTACTGACTCTGCTTTGGGGCTAATATTGACCAGCACAACACACTGTTTGAGGAAAGACCACCAGTGTTTGAAATAGCATAAAAAATAGAGATCTCTGCTACATAATAAATAACGTTTTGGGAAGCAACATACAACAATGGTGCCCTAAGACTTTAAAAAAGCTGAAAACTTTCCACCATTTAGCAACATCAAAGCCATTATAATGTATGCCTGTATGAATCACAGCTCAGCAGTTTGGCTATACACAGGACATGGATGCATTGTCCCTGAAATAAGTAGGACATAAATGCCACAACTGAAGTGACCCTTCCCATTCCAGAGGTGGGGGAAGAACCAAGAGTCAATGAGAATGCACCAAGCAGGCCAAGTCAGAGTGTCCAGATAAAGTTAACTCCCTACTAGTACTTTCTGGAGAGAGCTGCTTCCCCGTAGGTACATTCCCTTGGGTAGTTCTTAGAACACAGGACTAAAAGGTCAGAGCAAGCTAATTATGCCACTGCATATGCAGTCTAACACAAAATGCCTCCCCTTTAAGAAGCAGCATACAGAAACAGGTAGACAGCCCACCACCCCGGGATTTTCTAGCATAGAGCACTAGGCTAATATTTCTGTAAGCACCCACGGGACCTTCAATCTTGGGGGCAATACACATTTCCACTGGCCCTCCCCAGAAAGCTTATCTCCCTTACCAATAATCTCACTTCTTTTGCTTGCAGACTTCCCTCCTGGTATCTCTGACCTGCCTGACATTAAACTTACCTATTCTGCCAGAGAGTTTCCCTCCTGCTAGAAAGCTTATTTTGCTTAATCTCTGTTTTGTTTAAGTTGATCTTGTATCCTGTAGGCTGCCCCTGGGCATCTTTCTAGGTAATGTAATTCACTGTGCTTGTGTAATGGGGCTAGCTATGGACAGCGATGATAAGCCACTGCCTTACTGGTGGGTGCTCTATGCCCATGAAAGACTCTTACCAGGACTTAGCCAGGAAACAGGACCTTAAGTTTGTTTGTTTGTTTTGAGACAGGATCTCTTCCTGTGTAATCCATCTGGGAATTACTAGGTAGATGGGACTGGCTCTGAATTCACAGAGATCCACCTGCCCCTGCTTCCCAGTTCTGGGATTAAACGCATACACCACCCCCACTGTGTTTGGAAATGTTATAATGCCTGACATTATTTCACAGCATAGTGTTTTTATTTACATAAAAAACAATTACTCTAAAACCACATACCACATACTCCCATGGCAACCTCCTACCCCTGTTTTCATGGCTGTTCTTGATCATATCAGGAGGGGACTTAGAGTGACTGGCTAATCCTAGCTAGCTTTGTGAAAGTACACTCCACTTCATAAAATGAAGGAAATTGCCCAGTGATGAATGACGCAGACTGTAGCCTGTTTATTACAAAACAAATAAATTGTCCCTAACAGCACCCATGCATAAAGCTTCCAATTATGTTAAACTTAAAAACTGAAAGAAAAAAAATACACACAGAAACACTTCTGGCCTTCCTTGTATCTGATTCTCATTCTGCATTCCAACTAGGAGGGGCCTGCAGCTGACCTAATAAGACCTGACTGCTCAGAGGGGAGGCCAACCTGCCTGCAGCTGCAGGCCAGGCCAGGCCAGGCCAGGCCAGGGGGAGGGCTAATTCTTGGCTTCAGTCTCTCTTCTGAAGAAATCATTCAGAGCTTTCTGTGGCATGGAACACTGTGACCAGCCAGGAACTGAGATGAAAATAACCTTCCTTTGTCTTACATCTCCCCCACCACCACCAAAAGTAGCAACGCTTCAGTTTGATACAAATCCCCTATTTGTGCCTACTTTTAAAACAAGATGTGGGCTGGAGGAGGCAGAGACCTGACTATCAGACGTGCCCTATAGGCGTGCCCTATAGACGGCTTTCTGTACTTGGTATGACTCTGAAATCGGCTACATGCTTACAGGAGTAGTGATCACAACTTAACTGAACACAGAGAACACTTAGAATTCCCTGGGTATAATGGGAGAGCTCTGCATACAGGAAATGAGGAGGTGACCTGGGGGCGTCCGTATCAGCTGTGGATGTGGACATTGTCCTCTCAGCTATATTCCTATTCCCTAAAGTGACACTTTGAACACCCAGGTCACAGAACTGTGCTGAGAACTAACTAGCACACCAACTCAAATTGTAAGTTATGAACTCTTAGCTAAATGCTGTCAAGGAACTTAAAGCAATAAAACATAAAAATGAAATAAGATTATGAAGTCAATATCCATTGTATTTGAGAAATTTAATGAGAGAATATTTTTATAAGTCTGGAGAAGTCTAGGTTACTAAGCCAGACACTTTTTTTTTTTGAGACAGGGTTTCTCTGTATAGCCCTGGCTGTCCTGGAACTCACTTTGTAGACCAGGCTGGCCTCGAACTCAGAAATCCGCCTGCCTCTGCCTCCCGAGTGCTGGGATTAAAGGCGTGCGCCACCACGCCCAGCTATAAACACTTTTGTCTAAATGATTTCTTACAAGAAGCCACTCTTAGAAATAGAAATTCTTGGACTGAAGAAATAAATTATTAGTTTATTAGATTAGGAAAGTCAATTTGCTCGTTTTAAAAAAATGTTTTTAAGGTATTTTAATTTCTGAAAGTAAATAAAATAGTGGGAAAATTGGTCTTAATTCGCCTAAAAAGTAAACTGAAGGAAATATTCTATTCCATTCCTAAAAAATTAAAAATAATCATTGCCTCTGGACTTGGATATTATGTAAAATACTTTCAAAAATTCCAAACATAATGATTTTAAAAACACAGTTCCTTACATTATTGTACTTGGCTTTTAAAACAGTAAGTTTTATAACAGATAAGCTATATACAACAGAATTCTGAATGAAGCATAAAACGTTCCTGAATTTATTCTCAGATTTACCTTATTTAATTTTATTTATATATGGGGGGAGGGGATCTCTCTGTCTCTGTCTCTGCATCTCTCTCTCTCTCTCTCTCTCTGTATGTGTGTGTGTGTGTGTGTGTGTGTGGTGTGGTGTGACTGAAATTGAGCTATGAAACAAAGCCCAGCCATTTGCAAGCACAGCAAACATTTTTAAGCACTTAGACCTCTCAAGGCCTATTGAAATGACTTTTTATTTTAATCGTGATTTTTTCCTTCATTGTATAATTTCTCCCAGAGACATATTACCACAATCTTGCCATTTACTACAATCAATATATTGTTATTAAATCTATCTCTTCTTCTAATATCTCCTCTGAAGCTCAGATTCTTATTTTCAACTACTACATATTTATTTGGTTACTCAAAGATCATTAAATCATAACCTATTCTAGATAAATCAACACCTATCTCTATCAGGTATCCATTTTTGTTCATATGTTCTTCTCTGACTGGATATCATACTGCCTATATATTAACGTATGTCAAAGGTGGCAGTTATCATTCTACATAACCCACCATTTAAAATAAATGGGACTCAACTTCTGAAGCAAAGGTTCTCAGCCTGTGGGTCACAACTCCTTGAAGGTCAGGAGATGTATAAATGTGTGAAAACTTTTTGTTCAATTTTCATAATTAAACAATATTGTAAGTTTTCATTGCCAAAAATGTGGATAAGTGCTATTTGAGTTTTTGCTAATTGCTCTTGTCGAGGTCAGAAAGGATTTTGGGTGACCAAAATCAACACTTTCCTGTTCTCATCTTATTTAAGTATAGAATGTATTTGTCATAGTTAACCGTTTACCTGCATCTTAAAATACATTTTTTCCCCTGACTCCTTTAACTCAGCTCTTACAGATGTCTCTTTTTTTCACCCCCTCTTCTCTTCTGTCACCTCCTTCCCCCTTCTCTCTCTGGTAAGATACTTTAGGACTGAACCTAACACTCTGCCCAGGTGAACTTAACAGAATTGTGGTAGGTGTCATATTAGTTTCCTACCTTTCCATTAAGCTCCTGTTCTGCCTCTGAGTTGACATCTCCATTTGGAAGGTGTGACAGTTTGTCTATGCTTGGCCCAGGGAATAGCACAATTAGAGGGTGTGGCCTTATTGGAGTAGGTGTGTCACTGTGGGTATGGGCTATAAGACCCTCATCCTAGCTGCCTAGAAGCCAGTATTCAGGAAGCAGCCTTCAGATAAAGATATAGAACTCTCAGCTCCTCCTGCACCATGCCTGCCTGTATGCTGCCTTGATGATAATGGACTGAACTTCTGAACCTGTAAGCTAGTCCCAGTTAAATGTCTTTATAAAATTTGCCTTGGTTGTGTTGTCTGTTTACAGTAGTAAAACCCCAAGTAAGACAGAAGTCAAGTAGGCATCTGTAGTGGCTATTCCTGGTTGTTTTAACTATATCTGGAATGAATTAAAATCCAGAATTGGAAGACTCACCTGTGATCCTGATCTTGAGGCTGAGAGACACAAGTTTCTGACCTGAGTCTTGGCATAGAGATCTTGAGGCATAGTGGTTATGAACCCCAGAAAACTAAGGCAAGGAGGTTTCTGAGTTCAAGGTCATCTAGGACAAAGAAAGTCCCAGATCCATGCATGGTGGTATACACCTTTAATCTAGGCCAGATCTTCTGCTGGAGACCTACATAAGGACATTGGAAGAAGGAAGACACTCTCTCTTCTTGGCCTGCTTGCCTTGTGGGACTGAGATAGATCCTTGGACTTCCATTCACGGCTGCTGCTGACCATTGTTGGGGAGTTGGACTATAGACTGTAAGTCTTCAACAAAGTCCCTTACTATATAGAGACTACTCATAATTCTGTGACTCTAGAGAATCCTGAATAGTATAGCATCTAAACTTCACATTTACACTGTGGCTCACATCAAACCCTATAATTATTTCCACTGCATATTTGATCACACCAGTGACAAGGGTAACTAATACTGGAGCCATCTATGTAAAAAGCAAGTCTAATGTGCTGACAGCTATATATACACTATAATAACCACCGAAATGATAATATATACTCTAAAGTAACATAAAGCTGGAGAGCTGGCTCACTGGTTAACTGATTGCTCTCGTACATGTCATGTGTTTAGTTCCCAGAAACCACTTCTAACCATCAGTAACTGCAGTTCTAAGGCATCCAATGCTCTCTTCTGCTTCTGTGGGCATCAGACATATTCACAGTGAACAACTATACATAATAGTGCAAACACACTCACACACTCACACACACACACACACACACACACACACACATACATGCATGCAGACATGGTACTGGAGAAGGAGCTGATAGTTCTATATCTGGATCTGAAGGGAGCAGGAAGAGAGAGTAACTCTGGGCATGACTTGAGCATCTGAAACCTCCAAGCCAGTGGACTCCCTGTGACACACTTCCTCTAACAAAGCCACGCCTAGTCCAACAAGGCCACAACTCCTAATAGTGTGACCCCTTATGGGCCTATAAAGGCCATGTTTATTCAAACCACTACACTGGCTCAAAGATTTTCCAATGAACATAGATGATAGCATACCAACCTGGGTAAGCCTGAGTTAATCTGCATATTTCTCTCTCTATTAGCTTTTAAGAAAAATGTTTTAAGGGCTACACAAATAAAATTGGAAAACTTATATATAATCATTAAAATATTTTTGTTCATGGGTACTATCTTTTAGTTATTATCACAAAAGAAATAAAAGTTCTTTTAAAAACGTCTAAAGTAAAGCTGTTATAAAAAGAAAAGGTCAAGCCGCGCATGGTGGAGCACGCCTTTAATCCCAGCACTCGGGAGGCAGAGGCAGGTGGATTTCCGAGTTTGAGGCCATCCTGGTCTACAAAGGGAGTTCTAGGACAGCCAGGGCTATATACAGAAAAACCCTGTCTCGAAAAAAAAAAGAAAAGGTTGATTTACTACTGAAAAGAATTTTAAGATGTGTCTATTTATTTTATTTTGTTTTATTTTATTTTTATGAATGTTTGGCCTGCTAATATGTATGTGTAGTGTATGCGTGCCTAGTGCCTATAGAGGAAAAAAAAAAAAAGCACCAAATCACTTGAAACTGAAGTTAAAGATGGTTGTAACTTCCATGTGGATGGTAGAAAGCCAACTGTGGTCCCCTACAAGAGCAGTAAGTTTTACTAAAATCTGTGTCATCTATACAACCCCTAAGAAGTGAGTTGAGTACAATAGCCTGCATATAAACCGGGGGTAGCATCTTCAGAGGCTAACCGCAACAATACAGGCCCCTTACTCACTGACTTAAGCCAGCAACCCCACCCCTATACGCTCCTTTCATGGCAAGTGCTCTGTACATTTGTCTGTTCAGGTATCTCAGAACCCTCCATTCCCAGATGGTATTCTGTGCAGGCTTAGAACACTGGAGCTTTACAGCCATACCTACCTCACAGACTTCTACAGGTGTGTAGAAGGCTATACTAGCTAAAGAAATACACTCTCTGCTATTCACCCCATAAAATCGCTTTATTACATACTTCTCAGAACATCTCTCACTGTTAAAAGGCACAGGGCTGTAAGCGCCCCTTGTGAGCCAATAAGATGCTGGGCTGTGAAGGTGATCCATGCATATCAAGTGTGTGCACCTTTTAGAGTCAGTCACGGATGCTACATACTTCTGAAATGACACTTTGTTTTTAACGTGTAGTTCTCTAGCATTCTAAAAATAAGACCTAAATCCTCAACAGGGCCTGCATCACCCCTCAAGAACTCTCTGCTCAATTTCTGCAACAGGCTCTACTTCCTGTGGTGTTTTCTCTGTGGAAGCACTCCAGGGTTCTTGTTGATTCCACAGTGTGGCATTCCTTCCCACCAGCCACAGGCCAGTTGCTCTTCCTCCTTTTTTCCCAAACCAGAATAATATTAGCATCACAGCACTCTTGCCCCCCTCCTCATTCACTGAGCAAACTTGTGCTAACCTTTGTTTCTGCGTTTAGGTGATTCCCTGGGGAAGTCTTTCTTGATCTGTACTCAGAATTAACTTTCTCTGTGTATGATGAATCTTGTAGTTTTTACCTTTCTTTGATGCTTACCTCACTTTTCAATTATACTTGTGTGGCCATTATCGTCACCATCATCACTGTCACCACCATCATCAGAATGTACGGAGGACAAGGAACCACATTTTATTATATGTACAAGGCAGACTCTCCGTCATTTACATGTCCCAGATGAGATTTAGACTCCACACACATTCTGAGTCCTTTCTCTACTGGGGCAGTCAGTGGAGGCTCTCCCTGCTTCATGAATGATGTCTACTGACTCATTACTTTGTATTATTTTGTGCATTAGGGATGTCAGCTGACTTCTTGTTTTATTTTACACTGTCAGTTTTGTAGCTTAAGTATGTTACTAATCTGAGAAGTTAAGAATAACTTACTTTTCTGTCTCAGTAGATATCTACTTGACACAGCTCTGGCCATCTCTTTAAATTCTCAAGATCACTCAGATTTCTACTCTGTTCTCTAAGGTGATGAGGCCCCTGCTGCATGGTCCCTGCCCTTTGTCTTATCAACCACAAAGGTAAGGATTAGAAGTCTCTCAAAGGTGAAGGAGTTCCACAGGATGTCAAAGGTTTTCCTGGGATCTCTATTGTGGTAATCTGAGCCAATTCCACTTCCTTTGGAAACTGTGGAATACATCCCCATAGAAGAGAGATTTTTATTTAATTATGGTAAATTTTATGGTGCATGTCCTCAGGAGTGCTCAAAGAAAATACAATTTCGCTTAAATTAAATACATGCTTCTGTGTAGTGACCCAAAGTTAACAGAGTTGAGTCCATTTGTGCAGTGTCAAGTAGGAAAAGCCCTGCCTGATCTTTGGATCTTTGGTAGTCAATATGCATCCCACAAGTGGAACTAAAGGGGAAAGTGCAATCAGTGCTCCTGAGCTGACTTTCAGCCTCAATTAGAAGCTCCTGGCAATTTGAAAGTTTGATGAGGCTCCGGAATTTAGTCTATTCACAAACAATGTTCTGATTTCAGTGTGGTTCAAACCTTTAATGGTGATTCATTGAAGAAAACAAAAAAGGCCTTGCAAATCCAAAGAAACAGGAAAAAAAATCTCGCTAAGGAAAGAACGATAAGATTAAAGTATATTTACAAAATCTCTTAAAAAAAAAAAAAAGAAATTCCTGCTTGCAACTGTTAGAGAGAAGCTGTCACAGAAACCATGCTTAGTCTTCAGTTTATGTTCAATCTACTCCGTCCAGGAAATAAAGATCAGAATTCATTCTAATGCCCTCTTTCCAAAACCTAGTTGAAAACAAATTACAAATCCCGATTTATTCATATATTTTAAAATTATTAAGAAGCTTAATGAAAAAAAAAAACTCTGTAAATTAAAAGCATTACCATCATTCCAGCAACCCCTCAGAAAGAACAAAAATGGTTTTCTGAGTATAGTATTCTCTTATAAGAGGTCTTAAGCAAGTTTATAAGGAGAGTAAGGTACTCAGCTGAAAAGGAAGTATCGCTGGGCTAATTTCTACAATGCCCTTCCTAGGATGGCATTTCCAGAGAACAGGAGAACATTAAAGCATTTTTTAACACTTAGAGTACTTGGTTCAATGTTCCACAGCAAATGAGTTCTCACCCTTCACTTCACGCCCAGGGGTGGATGTGTTTGGAGTAAGAGTACCTGTTAAACACATGGTCCATACTTCAGCAATGCACTGGCTGGTTTTGTGTGTCAACTTGACACAAGCTGGAGTTGTCACAGAGAAAGGATCCTCCCTTGAGGAAATGCCTCCATGAGATCCAGCTGTAAGGCATTTTCTCAATGAGTGATCAAGGGTGGGAGGGTCCATCGTGGGTGGTTCCATCCCTGGGATGGTAGTCTTGGGTTCCCAGAAAGCAAGCTGATCAAGCCAGGGGAAGTAAGCCAGTAAGTAGCATCCCTCCATGGCCTCTGTATCAGTTCCTACTTCCAGACCTGCTTGAGTTCCTGTCCTGACTTCCTTTTGTGATGAACAGCACTGTGGAAGTGTAAGATGAATAAACCCTTTCCTCCTCAACTTGCTTCCTGGTCCTGATGTTTTGTGCAGGAATAGGAACCCTGACTAAGATAAGCATTCTTCCAATGAGTCTTTTATTTGAACTAATCCATTGTGATTGTGGGCCAGGGTTGTGCTTGAGTGTGTCCTCAAATGTTCTCTTGTGACATTTAATCCCTCTTTTAAGGGTAGTTCTGAATATACTACTAATGTTTACATTAATGTTTTTAAAATATTTACTGAGATTTGATTAGGACTAGTGGGACTCGTAGAGCCTAAGGCTGAAGAATGACATTAGCCATATGACAATATACACTACTGGTCCCTGTTTCCTGCAGGGGGTACTCTGTACCCCCTCAGTGTGCTGTCAGAAAACACACACACACACACACACACACACACACACACACACACAAACAAAACAAACAAACAAACAAACAAACAAAAAACCTATCTCCACATCTGTCATCTGAGCTCTTCACTTCCAGAATCATAAGCCAAAATAAACTTACTTTCTTTACAACTAAGCCAGTTAGTGCCATTGTGGATTACACTATTGGCTGGAAAAAATAAAATAAAATAACAAGCACATATACAAACAACAACTTAACACTCAGACAAAGTATTTATTTTCAGTGTTCTGAAACACATAGTTTGGGGAAAGTTGAGAAAAAAGTGAAACCAGTTGACCCAGACTGAATATATAACTTTCTAATATGATTTCAAAGGAGAAGTACACACTACATTTGCTATTGTGAGGGTATTGAGTGTTGCCCAAAGCTGATACTTCTAGAAGAAAGTCTATTCACAGGGATGGTATGTAGAATGGACTCTCCTTTCTCTCTAGTTTCTGGACTCCAAGATGAGTGAGGAGTTGCCCTGTCACCTGCCCATGTCATTGCTAGCCTGCGTCCTAACAGACAAGTCCACCCAATTACAGACTGAAACCCTAAAATCCTTGCCAAAACACATATGCTTGCCTCTTTACAAGTTAACTATTTTGGTATTCTGTTAGTGAAAGAAAACTGAGAGACATGTATCTTTAATTATGATTAGTCAAGTTCTCTTCAAGGAGTTCCAACAGACTAAACATGTTAACTTACTTTAGTAACTGCTAATTAAATAATCGAACTGAGACTCCTCATAACTTATTACAAGGTCAAAACAAAACTCAGGGCAAACAGCTAAAAGTACAACTGAAAAGCAGTTTCTAGAAAAAAGAAAGGAGATTACTATTTTGAAAGGGCATACTATCTTGGATATTCAGTCTAACCCATACTAAGACACACCAAATGTGAGGTTATCAGATTTTAATTGCAAATAACATCTTGGCACATCCACTTGTAAGGGGAAAGTTACTAACTAGAGAAAGTTTACTTTATTAGCCCACCTCTTCAAGCTGGAAATGATGGAACTTACGACTTTAAGATACCTAAGGGAAGAAAAAGTAGAGCCAAGGGCTATCTCAAACCTCAGTGAGAAGCTTATTAAGGCTATACCCCCAAACAGTAATATGTACATGAATATATAGACTCTGAAGCATGCATTTACTAACATACTTATAGGAGGATTTTAGTTAACAATGAATATATAAAGTATTTTTTAAAAATTAGCAAAAAGGTGAATGGAGTTAGTAGAATGGAGTTATTTGAATTTAATTTATTTTGCACTTTGTCATTGAACCATCTAAGTGTTTTAGGTAATTATAAGATTTGATTAAATAATCAAATTTAAGTATAGAGATTCCAAATTTTAAAATTAAATCAAGCAAATAAATCCAAATGTATATCCATTCATTGTCTACCACCCTGAGATAAAATATCCTAATGGGTTTAGAAAGAGAACATTTACATTGAAATTCTAGATAAGATAAATTTAAAGTAAGGAAACAAACAAAAACTAGAAGGAAAGTGTCATACCTAATAGTATGGCAGCATGATATTAGTAGCATGGTGATTAAAGACCCTTACATAGTAACATAGGATAGATGAAATAAGTGTAGTTGACGGTGCTATAACGTCATTGCACTTCACAGTCATGACAAATGGCTGACACGGAACAAATGAAGCAGAGCTCAAAGAAGTGACTAAAAACCCAAAGCCATAAATTTCACCTGTAAAAATCATTAAGAACTGATAAATATGTGTAATGTCTGGTTAATTTATAGACAAAACATACTTTCTATTCTGCCAATTAAAAGCTTCTAAACAAAAAGAATACCTCAATTGGTGTCATAAGTTCCACTGACACCCAAATTAAAATCATATCCTACAAAAGGAATTACGGAAGTTGGGAAAATGGCTGATTCTGACCCATGCACCATGTAAGTGAGTAGAACTCAGTTTAGACTCATCAGGAGTTGGCAACCGTCAGAACTGGCTATGGGCACATAAGTGTCTGATATGCTCTACTGTCTAGAACTGTACATATTAGAGGCTTAATTAAATGATTAAAATAAGAGTCAAACATTCTTCATAGTCTATTGGAATGTAAAATAATAATATAAAAATGTGGCAGATTCTGCCAAAACCATGGTTTGTCCCTTTTTATTATTTTGGCACGTGGAAAGGGAGAACATGTGCCTGTGTATATGTTTATGTTCATGTGCATGTGTATTGTGTAGGTACATGTGTACACATGAACATACATGCTGTCAAGACTAAGTGTCTTCCTCAATCTCTTTACTGCTTTCATTGTGTGATAGGGTCTTTACTGAACATAAAGCTTGCTGATAAGTGAGATCAGTCAATGAGCCTTAGTGACCCTCCTGTCTCTGCCTTACCACACTGGAGAGGCAGGAGTTGCCCACTTGTTTGTTTGTAGGTGGGTACTGGGGATCCAAACTCAGGTCTTCATGGAGACAAGGCAAATACTTTACTGAGTGAGCCATCTCTTCAGCAAAGTTTTGGTTTTACAAAACAACATCTCACTCAGTAGCCCAGATTAGCCTTGAATTCACTATGTGACCCAAAGAGGCCTTTAATCCATGTTAATTCTTCTTCCTCAGTCTCCATGGGATTTTGTAGTACCGATACTACAGGTATTAAAGCACTGCTGAGGATATAATTTTTAAACAGCCAAGTTATGAAGAGCTAAATTGTAGCAGGAGAGCTAAGTGTTTAGCATACAACCACAGAATTTTAAACAGTATGTTTCCCTTTTCATCTTCCATAAAATTCTCAGAACACACATGCATACACAAACCATAATTTTGAACTTGAAATATACTGAGTACATAAATATCAATCAGCTGCTATGTAAATTATTAGTAGTGCCAGAGCCTGGAGGTGTATACGATTAGAAACAGTGAATCACTGATGTGATTAGGAGGTGGCAGTTTGTAAATTAGGGCAGGAATAATTACAAACGAGCTAGCCAATACTCAGGTACACTGTGGAGAACGTGCTCTGCCTGAAGCATCAAGGTCAGGAGCATATTTACACAGATACTCAGTGTAAGAAGATGAAAAGCATCTGTCTGGGCAGATGAACAGGAAGAGAGCGCATGCTGACATTTGTCATCTTAATCCTGGTCACAACAGGGCTGTGTTTACCATCCTGTGGAATGTCCAGTTTTCTTGGGCAAACAAAAGAGCATGGCAAATAATTGTCTCATCTTTCTTTCGTTCTTTCTTTCTCTCTCTCTCTCTTTTTTTCTGCCAAATCATAAGAACATTTTTCTATTTGGTTTTTTTAAATAAAACAGACCAATTGATAAGGGGGGGGTGTGATAACACTATTTCTTTTTTCTTTTTTTATTCTTTTTTTATTCGATATTTTCTTTATTTACATTTCAAATGCTATCCCAAAAGTTCCCTATATCCCCCCCTCCTCCCCTACCTACCCACTCCCACTTCTTGGCCCCAGTATTCCCCTTTACTGGGGCATATAAAGTTTGCAATACCAAGGAGCCTCTCTTTCCAGTAATGGCTGACTAGACCATCTTCTGCTACATATGCAGCTAGAGATACAAGCTCTGGGGGTACTGGTTAATTCATATTGTTCCACCTATAGGGTTGCAGACCCCTTCCGCTCCTTGGGTGCTTTCTCTAGTTTCTCCATTGGGGGCCCTGTGTTCCATCCTATAGATGACTGTGAGCATCTCCTTCTGTAATTGCCAGGCACTGCATAGCCTCTCTTGAGACAGCTATATCAGGGTCCCTTCAGCAAAATCTTGCTGGCATATGCAATAGTGTCTGGGTTTGGTGGCTGAATATGGGATGGATCCCTGGGTGGGGTAGTCTCTGGATAGTCCATCCTTTCATCTTCGCTCCAAACTTTGTCTCTGTAACTCCTTTCATGTGTATTTTGTTCCCTATTCTTAGGAGGAATGCAGTATCCATACATTGGTCTTCCCTCTTCTTGATTTTCTTGTGTTTTGCAAATTGTATCTTGGATATTCTAAGTTTCTGGGATAATATCCACTTATCAGTGAGTACATATCTAATGACTTCTTTTGTGATTGGGTTACCTCACTAAGGATAATATCCTCCAGACACATCCATTTGTCCAAGAATTTCATAAATTCATTGTTTTTAATAGCTGAGTAGTGCTCCATTTAACACACAACACATTTACACATGTATAAGTGTAACACTATAATTTATCATATACATGTATACTCGCACAGTATTCTCTTTGATGCAAGGGACACAAGTAAAAAGAGTCACATTTTATCAGATGTTAACTGCTAATCTTGTGGTGATAATTTGGCAAGGAATGGATGACTTTTTAAACATCGCTGTAATAAAAAAATTTGTATTATCATAACCTTGATCAATACATCACAGAGTGTCTTTGTACAACAGGGATACAGTACAGTTGCTGTGGCTTGAATATGGCTGCCTCATATTTTCTCACATGTTGACAACTTGGTCCCCAGCTGGTGGCACTGCAGTGGTAGAGACAGTAGGAGGGGATGGATAGCTGGAGGTGTGCCCTCAAGGGGACATCTGATCCAGCCCCTCTTTCTCTGTTCCCACTCTGCCTTGAGGTAAGCAGACTTTACCACATGCTCCTGCTGTCATGACATACCCAGACATGGCTGAGCACAGAGGGTTATGGACTGAACACAGAATACTTGTCCTTCCAAGTTACTTATGTAGGGCATTATATTACCATGAGGAAATCTAATTAACACAGAAAGAAACTAAAATGCCTAATTCTGAAGAATGTGGAAGCATTCTGATATTGTTAAAGGGACACCATCAAGATCACAAAACAAATTATAAGGCTGTGAAATATATGGCCTCAGTTCTCTAAAACACTTATTTTGAACAGTATGTTAAAGATTAAGTTACAATGGGATTATCGAGGGGCTGCTTCTCAACCATCAAGTTATATGTCATCATCATTTTCCTGAAGGTTGTCCATGTCCAGAATCCTTTTGAGTATAAACTACACTATAAACAATTCAAATAAATGAAAGTACCACAACAAAAGGCAAGACAGAGTGATGAGTGATGTCTAAGAAGGAAGGAAAGGACAGTCCTTTCTCCATCCCAGGGAAGGACTTGGTCCCCATTGCTAGAATCTTGAGGAAGTCATATGTGTGAAGGCCTTGAAACAAAAAAGACTTATTCCAGGATATCAAAATCCAGTTTCCTACCTGCCACAACCTGTGCTGTGTTTGGAAATATTAATGATTCCCATCAGTGAGGTCAATGGCAGAAAGTGTAAAGATGAGAAGATGTGTGGTTTCTTTACATCTCATACCTGTTACTTAAATGGTCATAGAATATCCTTAAGCTTAATTTTAATCATAAAGCAAATGCATTGAAGGAGATATCTGGGACACTCATCACACATTTGGTTCTCTTAGTCATGCAGAAAAACATAAAAATTAAACATAATCTACTGCTTTTACAAGCTAGATAGTATATATCTTTTGAAAAGTGTTTAAGTAGGTTTAACATGATGATTTTAATAATTATATCATCTTAATGTTCCAGATACTAACCCCCAAAGAATAAGTTTAAAGTTTATGAGAATGAATAATGCAATTATAAACAACATCATGTAACACAGAATGGCCTTATTTCTATTTAAACAAAATAATTACAAGTTGAGACACACACTTGGATAATGTCTATTAATATTGTTACCAAAGAGAGAATGTGGGGCAAGCTTTGCTACACCCACACACAACATAGATACTTTCTAAAATCACATGAAGTTTACACCACTTCTAAGGCATTTATATAGTTCAGTTGTCCAAAGGGGAGTTTGTAAAACAAATAAGGAAAGAAACACAAAAGTTTTAAGGACCTTGCTTCTTGCATTCTAGACAGGCATTATTCAAGGGACAATGAATGTGCCACACTTGTAGTTCTGACAGTGAATTTAGGACAAGGGAAATGGCCCCAAAGCCTGGGCTACTGCACACAAACAAAGCAGGCACTGTAGCCAAACTCATCTATCAGAAACAAGGGGACTACACTAGACACAATGGAGGGGCTTGTTCTTATGTTAGCCTACACACGTTGAGGAGAACTCTACAGCTTCAATTTATCTTATTTAGTTGTTCATCAAAGAACACTATACAAGTGTCTCACAAAAACTGCTTTATAAATAAAACTTTGAAATGAAATATTAAATAAAAGATAAAGAAAAATTATTCTAATATTTTTCAGGTAAACGTAAGTACATTAAAACTGCATTTATATTTAAGAGCTTCAAAATGTAGGTCACGAGATTCTGCGGATGTGCTGTCAATTACCAGCTACTGTATGCTCATCTGACTGAGGTAACACTGCTTAAACTGAACACCCAGATACCAAACCACTTTACAGTCGCAGCTGAAGGGTCGTGTCCTTTAGTCATATGGCTGGTGATGCTGGACCTAGAAGCATCTTCAGACACGTACATGGAACTCTACACTGATTGGCACTGTTTCCAAATACTGCCATTGATTATATAAAGTCCTTAGATGGAAGATCAAGTTGTTTGCTTAACAGCTGCTCAAGGTTTGATCTTGAGAAATTCGCAGAGAATACCCCTCAGTCCTCTATGTCCCAAGATAAAACATCTTTGACTTTGCCCAATTTCCCTGCTCCTGTAACACTTCCATATACTGGAAGCCATGCAGACCTTTGATATTTTCTGAGATGGTCCTCACCCTTTCCACCTTCTCTCCCACCTCGCTGAATTTTTCTCTGCTGAATAATCCCATTATAACCCAAACATATTCCCATATCTCTATATTTATTTATTTATTTATTTATTTATTTGCTCATTCTATGGCATGATCCTCAGGCTCACAGCTTCTACCTTATAGGTGAATACTCTATCACTGGATGATATTCCTACCTCTTTTTTGTTTTACTTTTCTTCTGAACTTATTTTAGTTTTTGAGAATTTCTTATGTGAGTGCTGACTCTACATCATTTCTAACCTTCCCTCTGCCCCTCCAATTCTTCCTATAGCAACCCTGTTCTCTCTCAAGTCCATGACTTCTTCCTATTTAATTATTATATATGTGTATACATATATAAATAGAATCTACTACTGAGTCCATTCAGTGCTGCTAATATGTATGTGCGTGCATGTGTGTGAACTCTCACAGAGAACCACTTGGAATTTGATAACTGATCAGAAGCCTCATTTTATTTTGAGGCAGGGTCTCATTAAGTTGCCTAGGCTGGCCCTAAAATATGTAACCCAGGTTGGCCTTAAACTGCGATCCTCTTGCCTCTGCATCCCCAGTAGCTGAATTACAGACCTCTGTCATAAGGTCCAGCTACCAAATTCTTTCATAAAACAATGCCATTATGAAATGGTAGCAAGCTTCCCTTGAGCCCATGTTAACATGCATCCACCATTGCCTTCCGTGGCCCTTTATGGAAAACCTTAGATCTTTCACAATTGCTTCTGTTTATTACATTCAAAGCCCAGTTCAATCAGATGTAACACTTTGATTCTCTATGCAATAAGTTTTTAAGTCCTAATGACATCTACACCATCAAATCAATAGTTAGAGTTCTCATTCTAAAAATCTAACAGAAACACCTGACACAGAGGATCTGTGTTGTCTTCAGAGGACAACTTCAGGACCACCCATATAGAGTAGTGAAAACTCAGTCCCCAAACACTACGCCCCAGCATTCTCTCTCCCGGGTTCCCTATCTTCCTACCTGGCCTTATAGCAGCTCCTCACTGCAAGTTATAAATTCAGTTTCTATACAAAAGGCCAGAGTAGGCATTCCCTGAGTGTTATTGATCTATATAAACTTTATCTTTGTATCTGTTTGCTATGAAATTGGGCCACACATTATAGCTCAGGCTAGCCTCAAATTTGTCATCCTACTGCATCAGCCTCCCAGGTGCTGGAATTACAGGTGTAAGCCATCACAGCTAGGTCACATTGTTTTTTCTTACTATTTCTATTATTTCTCTAGTGAATTATAAACACACCTTATTATATTCCAGACAGTTGCGTGTGACAAATAGTTCTAATGTAACAAATGGAATAATCTCATATTTCTATCTCAAAATTTCCCCTTTTAAGTAAATCTATTTTCCATTCAGTCATTTAATATCATAAATTAAATGATACATTAATAAATCTGGAAAATAGGTGACAAAATAAATACAAAATTATGAATGACTTGGTCAAATATTAGGAAAGGTATTTAAGTGAACATTTATATTATCTGGTCCATACTCCTTCCTTTCCTCTTTAATACTGTAGTACATAGGAGGATGATATAGTTCTGAAGTCATCTATACATGGTCTTTCATTGTGGCTTTGCCATCATACAAGTTCAGTTGTAGTTTTTAACCCATATGAAACACATCTTTATTACACATGCTCTCGCCTTGTTCATGAAGACAGGGTGGCCAAATGCTGAATTGGATTAACTGTGTCACAGCTACTCACCTCACGGGGGCCGTGCTCATTAAAGAGCACCCGTAGAATAAAATTAAAATACTAAAAGTATATCTTGGCCTCTATTCACCCTACAGGAGCCCCATTTCCTTCATGTAAAAGATGTACCGAGAGATATAATAAGCTTCTTCAAATAACGTGTCTTGACTGCTTCATGCCACCACTTCTGATTCATGCTTGGTATATTGAAACTACTGCACTGGACTGCCAGTATCCTGACAAATGTAGATTGGAATTGCCCCCAAGGAACTACTTCTAAACAAGTCCACATTTCCTTGTCCTGTTTACCATCTCTTCTCCCCTACCTTTGGACAGTGGGCTAGAAGAGGGGTCAAAGTGTTTGAGAACCCTTGTTAAAGTAGATTTTGAAATATATAAGCCTACAGATGAAGTTACAAGTACCCATGTTTGAGTTTCTTATTTTTTTTTTCTATTGGTTTATATATGTCTGCTTTTTGGCAGTAGCATTTTTATGACTACTTATCTATAATATATCAGTCTAGCATGGAAATGGCTCCAATATTATTCTCTTCACTCGGGACAACATTGGCTATCTGGGATATTCCTGGTTATATATGAAATTTAGGATACTTTTTTTCTATTTCTCTGATGAATGTTGTAGGTATTTCTATTGGAAGTACACTGAATTTGTATATCACAACATTAATTTTACTGATTCATGAACACGGGATGTTGATTTCTGAGTGCCTCTCACAATCTATTTCTTCGGAGACTTGAAATTTTCACTGTAGAGGTTTTTCACCCCCTTGGTTAGGCTTAATTGAAGACATTTTATTGTCCTTGACATTATTGTAAATGGCCCATGATCTCTTTCTCAATACATTGGTTGCTTGCATATAGAAAAAAAATACTGATTTTTTTAAAAGTTGATTCTGTACTCTGTCACTTTACTTAATTTTTTTATTGTTTCTAGAAGTTTTCTGAAAGAAATTTTTGGGCTCTCTTGTGTATAGCATCATTTGCAGATAGGGGTAATTTAATTTCTACTTTCCCTCGTCTGTATCCTTTGGAGTTGTTTCTCTTGCCTTACTGCTCTGGCTAGTGCTTCCAGCCCTGTATTGAAATGGAGTAGAGATAGCAGGGAGCCCTGTATTATTCCTAGTTTTATAAGGTTGCTTCAAGGTTTTCCCCATTTAGGGTAATGTCACCAGTAGAGTTGTCATATATAGCCTTTACTATATTGATGTATGTTCCATACAGTTCTACTCTCTCTAGAATTTTTTATCATGAAAGCATGCTGGATTTTGCCAAAGTTTTTTCTGCATTTATTGAGATGATCATGTGAATTTAAAGTTTGTTTTTATAATTTCAGCTCACCCCAGTTAAAATGGCTTAGAGAAACAAACAAACAAACAAACAAACAAAAACCTGACAGCACATGCTAACTAGGTTGTAGAGAAAGAGAAAGAGAAGCCCTTGGTGATGGTGAGACTACAAACTGGTGTAGACACCCTGGAAAACAGTGTGGCGAACTCTCAAAAAGCTAAAAGAAAATCTACCAATCACACATCACACCATCCCTTGGCATTGGCCCAGAAGACTCGACTCTCTACTCCATAGATAATTGCTTAGCAGTGTTCAGAAATAATTCTCCCAACAGCTAGGAAATGGAAGCAATGAAAATGTCCCTCAATTAATGAATGGATAATGAAAATGTGGTATCTATACACTATAAAATAGGCTCAATTGTGAAAAAAAAATGAAAACATGAAATTTACAGTTAAATAGACAGACCTTAAAAGGACCATATTGAGTGAGGTAACCAAGACACAGAGGGACAAATGTCTCACTCATCAATAGCTCCTAGCTCTAAATCCTTGGATTCGAATGTGAACATAAACATGGAGTAACCATGGAAACCAGGAAATTATAAATGGACCACAAGTGGGAGTTGGGGGAAAATTTGTGAGGAAAATAAGTGGATATAGAAAATTTGAAGTAAGAAATGTAAAAATGGAGAACAGGCTTTATCAAAGGAGGAGGAAATTCAATGTGGATGGAGAAGGGGGAATGTGGGACAATAAGATTGATAAAGCTTTAAGGAATTGGTATATTTACTACATTCACACATATCTATATTTATATTAACTATACATATTAAAGGAAGTTATGTCACTTGGGTTAACAACAGACTCCCACAGACTAACAAAACCTCAAGTAGGAGGCAGGAGAAACCTCCCTTTAAGTAGATGACAAGAATAGGTAAAATGACTCCAGGAACAATATAGACTATTGATGTAGCTCCTGGATGCTTCTCAGGGATTCAGTGTAAACCTCAGTGACTTGAAGATGCCTCACATGAAGAACACAAGATTCTGATGATTTAAGCCTGGGTCTGACCTTAGAGCCTCTCTCCTGGAGTCTAGCTTTTTATGGTATCACAAAATACTATGCAAACTGCCAAGAAAAGGGAGCAATCAAACCATCCTACCTGGCCTATGAACAGTGACAATGATCAACATGACAACATAGCTATAAAGGTGCAGTGAGGGGGTAGCCACATGTCAGTGATGACCAACAGTTGTCTAGCTCAACTAAAGGCCCACTCAACAGTAAGGAATGTATATCTGGTGCTGAAAACCCAGCTGCCTTCCTGGAGTTAGTGATGTCAGGGACATTAGAATAGAATCTAAGGCTATTACTTTGCCAGATCCTAAATACTTTGTAAATTTTATTCTTATACACACACACAAAAATGTAATTTGTATCCCTCATCAAAGAATCCTCTTTTTTGTTTTTTGTTTGTTTGTTTGTTTTTGTTTTGTTTTTGTCTTTTGAGACAGGATTTCTTTTTGTAGCCCTAGCTACCCTGGAACTCACTCTGTAGACCAGGCTGGACTCGAACTCAGAAATCCGCCTGCTTCTGCCTCCCAAGTACTGGGATTAAAGGCGTGTGCAACCACTGCCCGGCCAAGAAGCCTCTTTTTACAGCAAATGTAGACCATCACAGAAAACCCCAACTAGACATGGGGGAGCCAGCCCCAGTAGATACATCTGCATCATCATTCCTGAATCTGTAGCTCAAGGTACATCACAGAAGAGGGGACATCAAGATGTGACAACCAGAATACCAGAATATCTTCCACAGACCACTCTCTTCTAGATGTGGCTGAATAAGCAGGCCTGGACTGGTAGTAACATCAATGGACATGCTAATGGAAAGGGGGAAACATTTCTCCAGAGGGACCACTAGGTACTCAAAGATTCCATCTGTTTTTACTATACATATCCAGTCTCGGTGGTTAGAAAACTCCCTTTTATAACCCAGACTCCCCAACTTTTCTCAACTATTTTTCTAGTCTGTATCAGTTCTGCATATTTTTATAGCAACCAAATATTACACAGGTTTGCTGAACATGTTTAGTTCGATATTTTATACAACAAAAACAATAACAACAAACAAACAAACAAACAAATAAATCTAAAAGCAATTCCACCAAGTGTCCCCCCCCCCCCCCCGCCGCCCCAGCTTCCTGCAGGATTCCATTCCACTGCACCCATTGCATAGGCTGGAAACCATAGTAGTGAACTCCTCTTCTTTCTCTGCCTTGTCCCAGACCAAATCACTAGACTTCTAAGCATGTTCCTCTACTGCAGAAATGGCCGAGATTGGACAGGGCTTTCTCCTCTTCTACTCTCTCCTTTGTTTTTTTCGCAAATAACCATTCTAAACATCCAGTTACATCATTTACTCTTTATACTAATTGTATGTGCTAACATCACTTTATACACAAAACAGATGGCCAAAAGATAAGTGACTTGATAACACAGCTAGTAGGCAGCAAAACCAATGACAATCATTGCAACCCTCTCTGCCTCTGGGTCACATTTGCAGTCATTATTTTCCAATATTGTTTTGTCCTCCACACCCACATGATTGCATCTAAACTCGCAATGATCACAAGGAAAGCCCCTGTGCCTAGAGCACGTTTAGCTGTCTGTACTTAACCTTCTGCTTCCTACCTCACACCTTGTGTTTGTGTCAAACTGAAGAGAAGGTTCATGGCACAGTTAGTCCTCTCTCGGGTTCCTCAGTCTGTGCATGCCTCAACAGCTCAGAAAGCTGTGTGTTCTAATCACCCACCCCATAGAATCCTTTTCATCTATGCTAAAATACACATCCCTCAAACACATTTCCCGTCCCAACCCTGAAGATTATTAACTCATTCCATTGTCCATGTTCATCAAGCACCTTCCCCTCCATAAAGAGATTATTGGTAAAATCACCAGCTACTCCATTTTGGCAGGTGATCTCCAGTGTATGCTTGGATCTGATCCAAAGGTTAAATGATGTAACAGGATGTTTAGAATGGTTCTTTGCAAAAAAAAAAAAAAAAAAAAGGAGAGAGCAGAAGATGAGAAAGCCATGTCCAATCCCGACCATTTATGGAATGGAGGAACATGTGTAAAAAGGCCTAGTGATTTGGTCTGGGACAAGCCACTGTGTGGCTTCCTCGTTGTAGATGAGCTCTGCATATGCTCTACATCAGTGCTTAACTCAAGGTCAGGCACATAAGAGATAGTCCATTAGTGGATGAGTAAAGTTAGCAGAACACCATTCACCAGCCAGTCCTCAAGGTCAAGAAGCCTAGTATGAAAACCATCCCTCCTGAAAGAATAGAAGCAAAGGGACATGGGAAAAGTCCTTCTACTCTCTCCTTGTGCTCATGTCTAGTACTTTGCTTCTTGCAGATACAAAAGAAGATGTAGAAATGGCAGAAGAGTTAAAAGTCAACAGAAACGAACTTTACCTACTTAAAAGGCACATCACTTCTAAACTATTAAGCAATCAAATACACGTTAATCTGGATGCATGTAACAAAAAGGAACAGAAGTTTCTTTGTTCCCTCTTTTTGTAAATTCTATTTCGGCTGTAGAGCAAAGGAGCTACTATGGTGAAATAGGATCCTACCAAATGTTTTCATTTTTAACCACTAAGCCATTGTTGAGTTCAACTTGGCAGTCACCTTGTCGCACAGTGAACGGGCAGGATGGGCAGAGCTTCCCTAAAACTCTTTCACCACTAGACAGCAGGAGGGCATTATTGGCACCCTGCAGTCGTGGCTAGGTTACATGGTTCATTCCAACCATTTAGGGCCAGTTTTGCACTGTAATGTGATATGACCGGGCCAGTTTGGCTGCCTCTTGCAAAGACCAGTAGTTTTGTGACATTTCTATGAAAACTCGTTAAAAGATCATGTCATTCTACTTCAATTAAAAATGCATTTTATTAAAAAGAAAAGAATAAAATCTTTAACAGTATAAACATAATTGTACTGTTTTAATCTGTAAACTGGTACATCTGTAAAAGTCTAGATTTTTCTCTTTCAGGAAAAACCCAACATGAGAATGAAGTTAGCTTCTTTGAAAATCAGCTTCTCCCACTCAGCACTCGCAGGGCTTGCCTATTGTCCTGTCCAGTACAGTCTCTGCATATGTCTAGTGCAGGCTTTGTTTCCAGCCTATGACTTCAGATTTTCTTTAATAGTTCTCTTTGTCAAGGAAAAAATTTTAAACTTATAATCTTCCCTCATAATTATTATCTTTTAAATTTTACTTAAGAAAGCCTCCTGAGACTTAAATGCCAGAAATGTATTCTCATTTATTATTTTTCAAATTTTGGAGTATTTTTACCCTTACGTTTTCTTGTTTCTTTTTAAAATTTCCATTAGCTTACTATCTAGAGGGTTTCTATTTTGCTTATTAATTCATAGTTTTGGTGACCCCCAACTCTCTCTCTCCATCCCCTCTCTTGCTCTGTGGCCTCATTTCTATTTAAGCCTTTGGCATATAGTACTAGCCTTTCAGATCACACGTGCCCTCCTGTCCCTCCAATGACATCTTTAATTGCCCAACAGTAATTCCCACATGAGATTTTCATGCACTCTTTCTTACCTCACCCCTTCTCAGCCTTGTTTCTCATCCCCCTGAAAAATTTTTATGGCTATCATGATTCATACCCACTCTTAATAAGAGAAAAAAAAAAAACAACCTTTCTCAAGTACCATTTATCCAACAGTTAGTACATCTTTTCCTTCATGTTCTCTTGTTATCACTATAACGATATGAACATAAATGTCTAAGCTCCTGGTTCTGTTGGTATATAAGTATATGCTGCTGTCAGAATTATGATGAACTCGTGGTTGGTTCTGTCCCTGGCACACCAACTCCTCTGCACTTGTTATTTAAGTCACTTTGTGCTTAAAGTTTATGATAGTACAATTACATGTACACTGTAAAGGGGTTTTCTTTCCTTTGTGTATATTTAACTGAAATACAATTCTATTAATTCCTCGTTCCCATTCCTCTCTCATGCTTTGCCACACAACCCTTTCAAAACTCATCTCCTCTCAAGTTGATAAGTTGATAGTATATCTTTGAGTATTATTGTCACGCACACACACATGAATGTATGTGCATGTGCAAATATATAAATACAATCTGCTGGGTCAGCTTTTGTGTGCATATTGTTTCGAGGCTAACCATTCTGCCTTGTTGTGTGCATCCTGTTTCAAGGCCCATACATAGGAGAGGGTAATGATTCTTCTAGCAGTCATTCAAAGGTTCATGGGGAGCCACGCCCAGGTGAAGGCATCTACATCATGTTCCTGCATCTATGGCTCAGGAACATCACAGAACAGGAAGCAGAAAGATTGTAATGACCAGAGGACCAGAAAGTCTACTGTGAAAGTCTCTTCTAGAAATGGCTGTATAAATAAAACCAGAACACTGGCAGTTAAATAAATAAACAAACAAAATAACATGGAAGGGAGAAAATGTCACAAGTCCAACCACTAGACAAGGAACGTCAGAAAACTAATGACTTTTGAGAAAGGGAGAATTAGCTCCCTAATTGGCTACCCAACACAAACTGGTCAGCCCTGAAGTCATATATACACAAATAACAAAAATGGACTCAGTAGGTTACATTTAAGTGTGTGTGTGTGTGTGTGTGTGTGTGGTGTATGTAATCAAAAAAGGAACTATTGATTTGATTGGGTAGAGACAGGGCAGGAGTTGGAGGGAGTATTTCTAGGGTAGGTTGTAGAAAAGAAAAGGAAGGAAAGACCCTTGCCATTCTATTTTAATTAAGAATGTATAGCATATTTCAGTGCTATTCTAAATCTAGAGACATCTATAACCCTTCCTCCCATCTTCAGTGTTCATGGATGTACTTGTACAAATATATATTCTGTTTCAAAAAAAAAAGTACAGGTGACAGTCTCTAGGCAGTCCACATTAACTCTGACTTTGAAGGAACACCTGCCTAGACTGAGGATTTGAACAGACTTTACTTGGGAGCTGGACTGGTTTTTCCAAGATTCAGTTCATTCATTTATATTTCCCACAGAAAATACTGTTTTCACCTGCAGTTTAAGTTTTAATCTTATATTACTGACAAAATTCTCTTGCCCAACTTGTCTTATCATACTATACTGTGTATTTTTTCTTCCTGGTTTGTAATCTTATAAAAATTCTATTACTGCCCATATTGAGTTAGGCGTGTGCTACTCTTATATACTATGATTTATAATTTTTGTTTTGTTATAATAAGAACATCATAATACATTGGAACATGGTAATTGGGATAACTTGAATCCATGTTCTTAGGCCATGGACATTCATATTTGGTTCCAGAGTAAACCATCTCTCTTTCCCTTTGAAGTTACAGTTGGCCATATCTTTTCTACTCTCTTTCCCTTTGAAGTAATAGCTGTGTGTTTATATTGGCCATATCTTCCCCACTCCCAAGTGTACCTGGCTTTCTACTCTTACGCTGATTGTCACTGTATCTGTGTCTTTAGGGTTGTGACATAGTTAGAAGAATGTGCTCCTGTCTCACAGTGTCCTGCTCTTTTCTTTCCCCTGCTCTCCTGAAGGTGGTGAGGGAAGCTTTTCCTGCTCCACCATTCTGAGACAGGTATCTGCAATACCATTAGATCCTGATTCACATTCTCCCTTCTGACTCTTCTACTCTCTGCCTTTTCAAAGGCAGCAAGCTGCACGCTTTCCTCAGTAAGATTCACCCCAATAGCATCTCTCTAAGGACAAAGGAAGGATAGGAGAGTTCCAATAGTGAGCAGAACACACATCCATCCAGTCAAGGTACAGACTTGACTTTCTTCTCAGCATATCCCAGTGATCTAGACAGCAGACTTAGCTAGACGTGTCTGAGGCATGACTGTGTATGCTACATCAGTACCCACACCTGGACTGAAAATTGCTGACAAGTTCACCTCAAATTGGTATTTAAAATCAAGTTGCTACTACTTTGGTCAAAGGTATGATTTGTGTTTCTTCATGTTTGGCTGGTTATAGGGAAGAGGAAATATTAAAGGTCTTAATACCCCTTCTGACCTCTGATACATGACTGGAAGTCACTGGCTGGACTTTCCAGGAAGGCTCTGCAGACAGAGTCTGTATACTCTCCTTGGCTTGCCCCTTGGTCCTCTGTTCTTCCTCTGTTCCTATCTAGGAAATTGTCCTCCATCCAAAGTCTTTATAACCATCGTTGGTGGTGAAGAAACCACACAAAGAACACAACAACAATGAAGAGCAGAGAGGCTGTGCTGGGATTCAGGGTGGGCATGCAGGGTTAAATGGCTTAGTTAAAGAAAAATCATTTTATTAGGCATACTATCTCCTAAGAGAATAAAAGTACATAAATGATATAAGAAATTTGAATAAATATTGTGGATCAACTATATAGTTTATAATGAAACAATTTATTTCTTTACTATTAAACAATATGCTTTTCTTGTTGCATAACTGCACACATACTCTCTAATTAGATAGACTCATCTGACAGCCACAGTAGTGTGTACTTACAATCCCAGCATCTGGGAGGTAGAGGCAGGAGGATCAGGAGTTCGAGGTCACCCTCCACTATTTAGAAAACCAGAGGCCTGATCTTCAGGAGAGTCTATCTCAACAAAACAAAACGACACCAATAATGACAATACAACAACAACAACACACACAAACAAAAAAACAAATAAATAAAATTAAACAGACTCAACTTAGTTGAATTACTAAAAGATGATCTTTGCAAAAAAAAAATCTATAAAATCAACTTTTCCTTCAAACTTTCTAACCAGTGTAGTGATTCTTCAATTTTGAATCTTAGGAGCAATTCATTTTATATTTCTTAGTAAGTCATCACATTGGGTTTTTCTTTTTTTAATTTTTTTTTTTTTTTTTTTACTATTTATTTGGTGTGTGTAGTGTACACATGTGGGTGCTTCCCTGAAAGACAGGACAACTGAGATGAACTGGTGGGGTGGGGGATGGGGAGCCTCCTTCCATCCACCATGTGGGTCACAGAACATGAACTGAGGAAAGATAGCAGTCTGGGGGTGGGGGAGCACATGCTTTTCCCTAGGGAGGTATAGCTGCCCTTACATTATGTTAATGTTTGTACTTGACAGGGATCATTAGTAATGTCACTGACGTTATATTAATATGTAACTGTTATTTAGAATCTATCAAGTTCCAAGCAATCCACTGAAGTCATTCTTTTTTTTTTTAATTTAAATCTTAAATGTACAAACTCCATTAAGTCATTTCTCCTATTTTTTTTTCCTAATGGGAAAGAAGCTGAAAGAAGTGGGGTAGCCTCTTCAAAATCACACACAGCGAGGGGTTCGCACATGAGCACATCTCACTGCTGAGCCTGAGCTCCTTAACCCAGTGTCCTGCAGGGTAAACAGTCTCCTGTTCTTCCCATGGCAAGCCCCGGTAAATTTATTACTGGGCTCACATTCAACCCCCACCAGCAGTGGGACCTTACATAGACTGCTTTTGTGTATCTAAGTGCGGGACTCTAAGATCAATGCTTTGAATGCTTCTGTTGCCCTGACCTCTAGGATTTTAATCAGAATATGTTCCCAGCTGAAGAAGTTGGCTTAATCCCTAGCTCTAGGCCTCTCTCCGCCTTTTAGTGGACTCCAGTTGTTTTGTGTATCTGAACTGACAGCAATTATACAAAGCAGCCAGAGGATGATTAGCTTGGAACGCTGAATTGTGTCAAGTTAATTACCAGTGGTGCTCGCTGACTTTGATTCATGAATATGGCTTTTAGTGGGGCTTTTAAAGGACCATGTTAATCAGTCAACACATTTTTTTAAATATACTTTAATGGAAATGTCAGAAGGCTAGGTGCATGGAAAACCCAGGAAGGAGGAACCCTGGTGTGCACTAAAAGAATTATTAAGCATGAAAAAAAAAAAAAAAAAGCTTTCTTGGTAAGAACTGTTTTGCAGGTCACTTGATCTTGAAATGAATACTCCTTCCTTTAATCCTAGGGATGAGATCAAGTCAACCATCATGTTTGAGATGGCTTGGGAGCTTGTATACAGTCTCTAGGGCACATCAGTTCCCAAACTGCATTAAGTAGATCTACAGTGGAAGAGGTTCACGTGTGAAAAGATATGTCCTTCTAAAATACAGACTATATAGGGTTGTTTGTGTTCAACTGGATGTATTCTGCAATCTCTCTGAGACTAAATGTTGAGTGAGCACCAATGGGACTAACCACAGCCACCTCCACACTGCTCTTGAAGCCTACTGTCTTCTCTGTGTCCTGTTCTGAGACTCCCTTGAACCTTTCCTCTGGAACACAGAACATGTGTGAATACCACCATATCATAGGAAATTATAAGCCTTAGATTATGCCAGATTTTGCAACCCTATATATTTTAAATTCTCTAAAAAGACTTTTTTTTTAAACTTTGACAAGCTATTAGGAGTCCAGGTTTGAATGCACCTCTGAGTCATTGTTCTCAGGTCACTTGTTTCTGACTGAGATGGACACTGACGTAGTAAGCAAGACCTCTTTGGCTCTGTGTGACCAGTTGACATGACATGCCAGGACGATGGGTTTCATATTTCAAAATTTGCAAATCATTTATGACATCAGCCAACAAAATATGATGATTAAAATCATCCTTCAGTATCCATAAATATATTCTGTTGGCCCACCTCTATTCACAAGCTAAGTTCATTCCCAAAACCTATGTCTTTAAACTAAATGGACAATTTTTAATCTCACGAAGGACTACTTTGTTCACTAGACAACTGGGAGCGTACAGTGTTTAGTGAAAGGGCATTAGCAAATGTAGTTTTGAATCTGAGCTATTTAGCATGGGATTGCTGCTGGGAGAGCGAGACTCAGAGTTTTGGGTTAGGTTTGGTATGCGGTCCCTGGAAGTGTGGCCATGTAACAGAGCAGAACTCAATCCCAAGATTTAGCTTGTTATCACGAACTGGACTTGTGTTAAGACAGGATTTGGGATGGGGGTGGATATGTTCAGAATACATTGTCTAAAACTCTCAAAAATTAATAAAACCATTTTAAAATTTTTTACTATTTTTAGATATTTACCTTAAATGTCCTTGAATGTGGAAAAGAAGGACAGAGAGTGTAGGTCCAAGAGAACCAGGGTGAGCCGTAAGCCAACACGTGACATACTACCCAATGTCTCCCATCTACATCATGAGGAAGAAGCTAGAGCAAACAGTATAGAAATCACTCATTATTGATTACCACTTAAAAGTGGCTTGAAATAAATTAAATTGCCCATCAAAAATATTCATCAACTTATAAGGACAGAGAGACATGAAATACTCATTTCATTCATTATTATGTAGCCCAAACCAGCGTTTAAGTATTAAGGAGAAGCGCCACGGAATGCTCTTGGATCAAGAAGCTGACATCGGTAAAATTATTTGAGAGGACTTTTACAGAATTAATTCCTGTCAGCTTATCCAAACATTTGGACAAAAACCATTGTAGGCAAATTATTAACACTCCAATGCTTCTCCCTCAGAAGAGATACTAATAGGATCTCCGAGCAAATGCGCATTTCAGTCTCATTTTGCACTAAAGCCATCTTTAGTTGATTTTTTTTTTTAATGGCCTTCTTTGCTGGGGAGAAGAAAATAGCTCACTTCAGGGCTGTTGTGCAGTCTCCCAGGCATCCCACCAGCCTAATCACCAAGGACACAGTTTTTGCAACTTGTGAAGCTTAGATAATGAATTGATAAATGGTAGGAATGAGGTGCCAGAGACCACTTGGAGGTGAAATATCATACAAAACTATATCCAACATTGGGCAGGCATGCTCACTCACAGGATATGTCTTTTTCTTTCTCTGAAGTAGACATCATCTTTCATATAATTACACTTTTGAGATTGAACAGAACGTTTTTTAAATGTAATCAGAATGTTGATAAAACACCTCATAACACTTCTACAGACACTCTTCACACTGGACACATTAGGAAACTAAACACTCGCCTCGAGGAAGAGAGGCATAAAACTACTTTAACCGTTCCCGATGGTGTGACAGATAATTAAATGGACAGATTTTTCTCTGTCCCCATTTGAAACTTTAAAACTGTCCATTTTATAATATAAATACTTTTCAGTAATTAATTCAATGCTTTTATTGTTTTAGGTTTTCCTGCATCAAGGATGTACTTGCACAAAGCAAATGCCTGTTTCTCAGGAGTCAGAAACTTAGCGAAGGATTCACCATGAGAGGCCAGTGGGCTACACACTCATTTTGTTCTTGTATGAGAACTTAATGAGAAAATTTAAATAATGATCCTGCTGCTTATCAAAAAACACAACAAAATACTAAGGCCTATAAAAGTGTTTATATGTGTTAGATGAGACCACACGAAGTTGCTCTATCTGTGTTATGTTTTCTTTTTTTTTTTTTTTTACTATGTATATTTTGTATATAATAGTTTAGTATTACGTGTGTGTGTGTGTGTGTGTGTGTGTGTGTGTGTGCATGTGTAAGATATATGCTGTGGCATTTAATGCATAATATAGTTCTTGTGTAGACTTTATGGCATAAATTCCTGTTTTAAATTAGAAGTAGTCAGGGGAAAATTCACACAGGTCAATATAATTAATACATCCACAGTAGTAAACTGCCATCATCTCTAGCTAAACATTTACATTATTTTCAGTAAGCAGTGATAATACTGTTATATCATATACCCAGTCATGTAAATATTCATATATCTTTTACTTGTATCCTATGAAACAATACCATTGAATAGTATCAATGCCCCTAAAAACGTGTTTTGTGAGACAGTGTCTTATCATGTAGCTCCAGATGGATTGGAGCTTCCCTCGGAAGACCAGGCTAGCTCTGAGCTCATAGAGACACTCCTGCCTCTGTCTCAAAAGCATTTGAACTGCCAGGCATAGGTGTGTATGCCTTTAATCCCAGTGCTCAGAAGGAAGAGACAGATTGATCTCTGAATCCAGCCTGGCCTACAGACAAAGTTCCAGGCCAGCTACAGAGACACAGTGATATCCTGTATGTAGCCCCAGCACTCCAAAAAAGAATGCTGAGACTAAATGTGTGTAGCACTACTTCCAGGACCCTTTAAAGATTTTTTTTTTCAAAATTTATTTTTTAAATATTCTTAGGACACTTGGCTAAGGTTATTGTTTGGATTTCAGTCTGACTTATATTACCTCAAAACTAAATGGCAGAGGCCAGCAAGACACTTAGCAGGTAAAGACACCTGCTATTCAATCCTATCTTCTAAATATTTCATGCTTGGCCATTTTAAACTTAGAATTTTATGCATTTTATCGATTCTTAAGGGAACAAGCATTTAAAGTATACATTGTACCTGTGCAGTATATTTCGGGCCTATTACCTAATTATGCATATTTTTCTCTGGAATTTTCTAAGTATGATATAATAGTAGAATTGACCCTGTTCTTCTGAAAGGGTAAGATTCATTTTATATCATTTGTAAAGTAGGTTAGCTTGGCAACCACTGTTCCTGTAGCAGTATTCCAAGTCCCCTTTCTTCCCTGCCTTCCACTCCTACCCAAGGCAGACACTAAAATTCTCAGCCAATCCTCCCAAGCCAGGCTGCACCACTGGTACCCGACTGGAAGTTAGTAGCTGGTCCTTCCAGGAAGGTTCCACATACAGAGAACTTCTGTACACCTTTGTCAGCTTGCCCCTGGGTCCTCCGATATTCATTGTTCAGGTCTAGAAAACTGTGCTCTGTCTGAAGTCTAAAATCACACAAAGACACCACAACAGTAGAAGGAACAGAGAGGCTTCAGGCTGTGCTGGAGCAGACAGGGTTAAATGTCTACCTCTGCCTCTTCAAGTCTTTTCATGCCATTTCCAGACATTGTCATTAGACTCTTTCATCCTTGCAGCTAAAATTAACCTTAATAGGCAGCAAGGAATTAGATATTGTTAAGTCCTATCCAGATGTCCTAACCTATTCACTGCATGCATCCATAAGGCCAGCAGCTCTCACAGTTGTACCAAGGGAACGTTGTCCTTGACTCAGAAGAGTGTGGTACTTATAGAGAATGGTTCAGGGGGGCAACAGGACGAATTCTTGAGCTTCCTTGTTCGAGGCAGGTTGTCTCTATGAGTTTATTTCTTGAGCAGGGCTGGTAGCCACCTAGGTTAGCCTTTAGTAATATCTCAGTCTATTCTGGTGCCCTCACTTTCTCACAAATATTTTTTCAGACATATCCCTCAACCAATCAGTTGTTTTATGAGGAACCCTAGATAATTCAGTGTATAATTTCATATCATCAGCGATGGAGATTAGCATGTGTCGTGATTGCTTTTGGAAGCGTTTAAAGGTTCTGTGGATTCCTGTGGGATGGATTTTGTTTATATATGTAGAAGTAAGAAGATACAGTAATCTCCTTTACGTTCGTTGTCAAATTTGATACAAGAGTTTATCGTATTGGTTCTATCACCTAAATCTAATATACTAAAATCTATTTATAAATTTGATTCTCCTGACATTTAGATCAGTTTTTACATTTATTTTTTTAGAGATGCATGTGTGTTTTCTGCTTTGAGTCCAGGAGTTTATCATTGAGGTAAATTTTCTTACGGATCACAAAATGAATCCCATGTATTTGTTTTGGGCTCTTTCCTTGAAGTTCTGCTGAGTATTTCATTGTTGACTTCTTTAGTTAACAACAATGTTTCTCACATTGTTTGCATTTACACATCATTGCCAGTGGTTTCAAGACGCTCTTGTGGAGACAGCATATATCACAATTCCCTTTCTTTGCTGCTGTCTTTTCTAAGCACTGTGGGTGGCATTGTTGTCCCCGCAGGGCTGCTTCCAGCCTCACATTCATTCTGATGCAGCATGATTCTTTTCTTTGAAATATTTCCTCATATTTGCTTTGATTAAAAAAAAAAAAACTAGTTTGTTATATAGACCATTTTAGCCAGTTGTTGTTGTTTACCTTTTTCTCTATTGGTTTTGAATTTTTTTTTATTCCAACAGAGATTTTTAAAAATTTAAATTCAATCTTTTCTTAATAAAGAATTTTTTTCTTAAACTCTTCCACTAAATTCTTTATATAGAATTAAGTTTAATTGAGAATGTGATTTAGGAATTGTTTCACTGCCTTGGCCAATTAGTGCCTGCCTTTATTTTATTTATTTATTTATTGCATTTTTGGTCTATTTCTGTGTGGTTTTTTTGTTGTTTTTGTTTGTTTGTTTGTTTGTTTTAGTAAAAGAGAGCTGGAACTTCTTGCCTGTCTGGCCAGTTGACATCCCATCAAGGTTCTTTGTGAGATTTGGAGTTTTAAATGTGGATAGGCATTTTGTTTGTTTGTTTGTTTGTTTGTTTTAATTCTGCACTGTCTTTTGTCTCGCCATATTCTCTCCTTCATTTGTCCTTGGCCTTAATTGGACAACTCTGCCCTTGACGCATTTCTGATGTAAGGCATTCTCACATTCTTTGGTGGCTATTATAATCATTCACGTATAAAATAGTTGGTTTATTTTATATTTTACACATTTATTCTCTGAGTATGAGTGATTTGCCTGTATTGGGTGTGTGAGAAGAGATCAGAAAATGAAATCAGATCTCCTGGAACAAAGTCCCAGATGCTTAGAAGCCATGATACAGCTGCTGGGAACATAACTCAGGCCCTCTGCAAGAACCACAAGTGCCCTTAATGGCCGAACCATCTCTCCAGCCCACATTCTGCCAGGTTTTAAATGTATGTCATTCTCTTCTAAGCCAAAGTGAGCCCTGTATACTCCTTGTGATGGCAGGAAACTTTGAATTTTCAGTATTTCGTGATGAGGCAGGGTCTGCATAAGAAGTATCTGCATCTTTCCAAATCTACAGTGAAACCAGAAGGAAGGTTTTGCTCTCATCTTGCTAAGTGGGATACCCAGCGGCAGGTGATGATGATGGATTGAAGTTAAGCTAAGCCCATCTGTCCTGGCTAAAGTTGCACTTTCCCCTCTTTTGTTAAAAGGCACAGCATTTGGCTGAGGCAGACTCCTCTAGAAGGATGGACTTGTAGAAACCTTTAGGGCCATTTTCAAACACAGAGTGCTCACAGCTATAATCCTAGCAGGTGGACTGCAAGTCCAAAGTCTGCCTGAGCTACACCAAAAGTTCAAAGATAGCTTGTAGCTATACCATATGTCAAAAGTAAAATATAGATAGATGATTGAGATAGGTAGATAAATAGATGATAGATAGATGATAGATGATGGATGGTAGATTATAGATAGAAAGATGATTGATAGATAGATAGATAGATAGAGCATTCATTTTTTTCTATTTTATTCACAATCTGTTGTGTATGGCAGTAAGATCCTTATAGGGCTGTAGGTTAAAAAAAATCATCCACAGACAGAATGACAGAGCCATAAAATAGAAATTCATCCAAGAGTAATTCCATTACCACCACAGCAAGTGTCCCCAACATAGCATGCTTTAGAAGTCATATCTAGTGAAAAGGTCGTATCAAGGTATGGGTTCTTTCAAAGCTCAAAATTCAGTGTTCCATATAGTGGCAAAAAGCCATTTTCTACTCAATTCCAGCTTCTAACACTTTCCAAGAAAATTCTGTGAGCTAAATTTTAAATCCTCACATGAATCAGCTAAGAGTCTTTCCTGTGTGTGTGCTGAGAGCAGCTGATATGGCTCGCTCACAGGACAAAGGCCTTGGATACTAGAAATGACAGTGCTTAAAAATCATGGCATAATTTGACCTATTAATAGGAATGCATATCTAGACATACAAAGTATGTAGTGAAAACTCTCTTGAATATCTGAGGATTAATTATGCATAATTATGTACATAATACTACGATCATCTTCGTGGTGTACATGAAACAGCATTATAACAATCAACACTTCTGGGCTTCTTCATGTAGCTGTCACCCTGCAGCATACACATTAGCCAACACTAGCCTTGCCACATGGTTTAGAGTTTGCAGATAATAAAGAAGAACTAGATATTTAAGGAAACTTGCCTGAAGTCCTAAGTTGTAAGAATCAAACTGAATTAAAAGCCAACAATATCCTGCTTGGATCTTTCTAAACTCATAACGCAGCTGTGTTCTCAAACCAGATTTTAAATGGAGGTGCACCTGATGGATTGATGGACGGCTTCTGTCCATTTGGAACATGAGCACATAGTTCCTTACTACCTGTGGTGTTGTTTAATGCTACAGAAAAAATAAAACATTTCTTACCTTCCTAAACTTTTTATGCCACCAGACATACTTTAAGTCAACACTGATTTTTCAAAATAATACAAATTTCACATTATAAATATTGCACATCTAGAAGTCTAGATATGTGTGCAAGTGTCATGTGTGCCTACATGCCAATGGATGAGCAACCAGGGACTGTGTTTATTGTCAAACACCTCAGTAAAATACTAGAGGCTTGAGGAAAGGCCAGTATCTGATAGGATCCTATCATCCACTTCACAAAGCACAGTAGGCCAGAAATGTTTTAGATGCAGATATCGAGTTCATGAAGTTTTAGAAGGCTAAATATCTGTCTGGATTATCAAGTATAATTTGTATAATTTGTATTTCTGTATAAATTAGTGCTATTCATAACATGTAGTGTAAATAAGGTATGTCTGTCTAAAACAGATTAACAGGGTTGGTTGTAATCTGTTAATTTGTTGTAAGTTCAGACAAAGACCAGATTCAGGCACCCAATGACTCACAAAACAGTGCATGTAGCTTGAATACAGAAGGGAAAGATGAGCTATGTTCCTTTTGTAGCTGGAGCTGGCATGCATCCTTAGTGAGGGGTTTGTTAGCTCATGGATGAGTCTGTTGCTCTCCAGAGCTTGAATTAGTGTTACATCATTAAACCCTACAAAGGGCATCTTTTGTAGACATCTCATACATCAGTCTACAAAGTGTTGGTGTTAAGCATCAAAGTCAACTTTTTCATGGTATGTCTACTTGGCAAAGAACACTAATGATATTTTAGAGTTCTGATATAATGCAAAAGTTGAAAGCCTGTGCAAAGACTCCCCATAAAGGAAATAGGAGTTAGTCTTGAGTGCCTTATATAGCTTAGCTTATTTCACCAGCTTTCGTACTCAGAAAATATTACAGTAAATATGGAAACTGAGCACTTGTTTTTTTGTGGAGCAGTCCTGGATCCTGATGTCCTTTGACATGCTCATGTCTGACAGATGAGGACATTTGGGTGAGCTATAATGATAGGGTTTAGTAGAGGAGATGGAAGGTCAGCCAATGGAGTCAGCTCTACTTCCAAAGGGCAAAAAATTGTTTTCCTTTATTTTGATGTTTTACATCATCATTGGGAGACTTAAGTCACCCAGGATTATTTATAAAAATGGTTATATGCACTATTGATGACTCTGGTTATGGCCTTTAAGTTTTAAAGTGGAGTTATGAAAGGACGCAGTCATCTGGCAGCCGTATTGTCTTTATACTGCAAGGAAAATTCCATTCTCAAAAATGCAAAGACAAGAGTCACATAAACTAGATGGCGTTTGATTCTGTGCCTAAACTTTTGATGCCATATTCTAATCTCTGGTGTAACACACATACAGGACTTTTGAGCTATTAAGTAACCTTTAATTTATATTGTATTCTACAGTGACGGCTAGTGAAACAACTTAATGCAAAAAGCTCCAGCTGAAGCTATCAAAGCAGTGGTAATAAATTCACCTTTCTAAACTTGTGCTTTTGAATGTGGTAAAGTTACACATAAAGTTATGGAAAGGAACATAAAGCAATAGGGGAGAAGTCAAAGAAAGCAATGTTACTGAATCAGAAATTGTGAATACCAGCTATGTTGATCTCTTTACAATATTCTGTTCTTCCTACCGATAAATATGTCATAAACCCTTTGCTGTCAAATGAAGATGTGCAATTATGCTATATATTGTTTCATTGCATATTTCATATGACTCATGCAGTATGGAATGAAAGGTGATACACTCTATTGATCTCACAGCACAAAGAAATAAGCTGAGCTCCACAATTGCTCGTGGAGTATAATCTGAGCTCTCTTTCTAATTCCAAGTTGAATGTTCTTTTCAATACTTCCCCCCAGCTTCCATATTTTTCAACTGTTCTAGTCATACTATGTACATGCTCAGATAACCAAGTTTAAAAGGCCTTCCACTTGCAAGTGACCCATGAGGTTGGAATGATAGGTTAGTGGTTAAGAGCTTGTAAACACAAGGATGCAAATTTGACCCCACATACCTATGTTTTAAAAATTCCAGGAATGTTGCACATGCCTGTAATCCCAGTGCTGTGGGAGGCAAAGGCAAGTGGATCTCAGGGGTTTGGGGCTTATTGGACAGCCAGTTTAGTAAATATAAAGCCAATAAAAAACTCAGTCTCAAAATGTTTTAAAATGGACAGCATCTGATGAATGATAGCCAAGGTTATCCTATGGCTTCCTCATGTATGCGCACACACAGACACATGGAAAAATCCCCTTTAGTGTTTCCTCAGAAGAACAGAGGCTTCTAAAATGCCGTAATACCTGTGGGTCCATTAGATTTGTCCCATTTTTGTCTGTACTATTATTCTTTAATGAGATTTACAGTTGGTAAGTTAATGGGGGGAATCTTTGTAAATAGGGCATGTGTTTTATCATTTAAAAATGATGCTCAGTGTTTAATTGAGTGGGTTTTAAATGCAGTGGGCTAACTTTAACTCTGTTCACACACAGGGGCACACACAGAGACTCATGAGGGGGTGGGGGATTTAGTACTCCTACAATGAAGAAGGACTAACCATGGATCACCCCAGACCATACCCTACTCCAAGTTCTTCATTCACTTAACAGTACAGTGCCATGATAATGAAAGTTTATACTGTTTTCAAATCTCTTTCTTCTGGCCAGGTGGTGGTGGTGCACATCATTAATCCCAGCACTCAGAGGCAGAGGTAGGTAGATCTCTGTGTCTGAGGACAGCCTGGTCTATAAAGCAAGTTTCAGGACAGCCAGAGTTACACAGAGAAACCCTGTCTCAAACAAACAAACAAACAAACAACCTCTCCTTCTTCCTTGAGGGTATGAGACAAGCTCCCTTGTGTAAGTATATGAATTTAGAGATAATATTCATTAAAAAATACCTTTACTGAAATTTGTATGGCAAGCAGACCTCTAAAAATTATACCACCCCCTAACCTCGCTTTTGCTTCTCTTCTCCAGGTCAATCCCCCTTTCAAACTAAATGTGAGTATCTGATTGGTGTACACAGGTCAGCACTGATAACCTTTCCAATGGTTTGAATATCAGCTAAGTCTGTAAGATTCTCAGCTATCCTAATTGAAATGCCAGGAACATCTGTAAATTTTACAACAATGCACAAAGTGTATTTACTAGTTATTTGTTGTAGCAAATTACACTCACCTCTTGGGTATCTACCTGCTGGACTGCAGTTTGAAGTTAGCTAATGAGAATATATCAAGGTTGCCCCCATAGGCTCCTCCCACAGATTGAGAGTAATAAAAACTTGAGACACTCATAGATTTGTTTCTTGACAGCAACAAAAAATGTTAATATTTTCTCCAACACAAGAATAGCAAAATAGAGTCCTGGAGTATTTGTTATGTTGTTTTATAGCAAACTGAAAAATGTCTTAGCAAGATTAAACCAAAGGATTCAGTCTTGCTGAGATGACATCACTCAATACCTAGAATAAGAGGTTAGTTCCTTGTTTCCTTTTTTCCTGTTAGTTGATATCTTTAGTGGAGTTATCATTAAGAGTTACCAATCAAGCAGATTTGGTGCAGCTTTTAAAACATAGTTAGATGTAAACTGAATACAGGTTTAAAAGTTAACCCCAGAACCTAAAAATGCAAGATGTTTTTGATACAGCATAGCTCAGAGTAGATGTTCCCTATGGCATAAAGGGTAGCTAGGAGTGTTGTGAAAAGACCAGTCCTGTTTCACTTACACCAGCAGCACCTTTGGCTGATATCCCTCAAATGCATAAGATGCATTCCTTCTGAAAGTCCAGAGGGGCTGTTCTGCTGAGGGATATGGTGTTTGCAAGCACAGTGCTGGTTTGAGAAGAGTTAAGGTATCAGACAAAAAAAAAAAAAAAAAAAAAGGTAGTGTCCTTTGATGCCAGTTAACTTACTTTTAAAAAGTCAGGGGGAGGGGTTATTTTGTTTTGTTTTGAGACAAAGTCTCACTATGTAGCCCAAGCTGTCCTGGCACTCACATTAGCTAGGCTGGCCTCAAACTCAAGCTAAACCTGTCTCTGTCTCTCCTATGCTGGTAATATAGGCACATACCAATATACTCTACAGAAAAATTCCCATTTTGGTTTTAAGAATTATAATGCATAGATTAAATTTCATAAAAGCTTTTCCTGAGACACTGAAAAAAAAAAAGAGTTACCAATCAAGCCACCCAAGAGTCATTGGAATAAAATATGTCTAATCCCCAAAGGGCTCTCAAAGGGCAGTAGTAGCTTTTTCAAATACAAATGATCAGAAGCACTCCAGACCTACTACTGAGTTGTAGGTTCTGAGAATGTATTTCAACAATCGATTCTACTGACAACACATGTTCATGTTTAAGAATCATGGGCTCTCGGAGGGTAGCCACAGCAGATGTAATTTCAGTTCACAATCCATGGTGTTTTGCGTTCTCATCACATCCCTTCCTGCATCTATTGTTTTGTTTGTTTGTTTGTTTGTTTGTTTTTTATTTCACATAAAGTGCTTACAAAATCATTCCAATGCTGAGAGAATTTCTTTAGTCAGCTGGCAAATGACCAGGCAGGCCTGAAGAGGTTCTGGTTTCAAAGGATCAATATTTAGTTTTTGTATTAGAAACAGAATACTTGCAGCCCATTTTTTTTTCTAGTGGCTTGCATACAGAGCAGTATTGCAATCATATTCTCTTTCAGCACGTCCTGCAGCAGTCAGAATTCCCCAAGTACTGGATCACATAAAATCCAAGCTCAGGGAAAGCTGCGGAATATTACATGTTTACTCACTTTGGATCGTTGAAACAAAATTGTGAGTTTATTCGTTTTACAGAATGCTTAAAAATGTGTCTGTAAAGAAATTCACACTAGAGTTCTTAACAACCTCAGTATACTCTCACGTCTGTGTGCTGCACATTTAATAAAGGAAGTCCAGAGGAAGCTGGTTTGAAACATCATTCCTTAAGTAACAGGTAATGTTGATTTGAGCAAATGTAAGAGATGAGGTGGTAAAGGATAAGCAATTACAAATGTGACTTCCTAATAGAGGTATATGGCATGACCTCATTAACAATCAGCATTTTGATCATGCCTGGGTTAGAGTAACGAGAATTCTGGTTTAATGATACGTGAATGATTGTGTGAGATTTTACAGTTGTTTCTCTCCAGTCAGCTAATTCTAGAAACCCCAAGTTGCATGACTCCCCTGGACCCACTCATGTTTAAAATTATCATCTAGCTCTGGAGAATTATCTCAGTGGTTAAGAGTTCTTGTTGCATCTAAGTGGATCAAAGACCTCTATTTAAAACCAGAGACACCGAAATTTATAGAGGAGAAAGTGGGGGAAAGCCTCAAAGATATGGGCACAGGGGAAAGTTCCTAAACAGAGCAGCAATGGCTTGTGCTGTAAGATCAAGAATTGACAAATGGGACCTCATGAAATTGCAAAGCTTCTGTAAGGCAAAAGACACTGTCAAGAAGACAAAAAGACCACCAACATATTGGGAAAGGATTTTTACCAATGCTAAATCTGATAGGGGACTAGTATCCAATATATACTCAAGAGCTCAAGAAGCTGGACCCCAGAAAATCAAATAACCCCATTAAAAATGGGGTACAGAGCTAAACAAAGAATTCTCAACTGAGGAATACCAAATGGCTGAGAAGCACCTGAAAAGATGTTCAACATCCTTAATCATCAGGGAAATGCAAATCAAAATAACCTTGAGATTCCTCCTCACACCAGTCAGAATGGCTAAGATAAAAAATTCAGGTGACAGCAGATGCTGGCAAGGATGTGGAGAAAGAGGAATACTTCTCCATTGCTGGTGGGATTGCAAGCTTGTACAACCACTCTGGAAGTCAGTCTGGCTGTTCCTCAGAAAATTGGACATAGTACTATCAGAAGATCCAGCAATACATCTCTTGGGCATATACCCAGAAAATGTTCCAACTGGTAATAAGAACACATGCTCCACTATGTTCATAGCAGCTTTATTTATAATAGCCAGAAGCTGGAAAGAACCCAGATATCCCTCAACAGAAGAATGGATACAGAAAATGTGGTACATTTACACAATGGAATACTACTCTGCTTTTAAAAACAATGAATTTATGAAATTCTTGGGCAAATGGATGTATCTGGAGGATATCATCCTTAGTGAGGTAACCCAATCACAAAAGAAGTCACTAGATATGCACTCACTGATAACCAGATATTAGCACAGAATCTTAGAATATCCAAGATACAATTTGAAAAACACAAGAAAATCAAGAAGGAAGACCAGCCTGTGGATACTTCATTCCTCCTTAGAAAAGGGAACAAAATACCCATGAAAGGAGTTACAGAGACAAAGTTTGGAGTTAAGACAAAAGGATGGACTAACCAGAGACTACCTCACTGGGGATCCATCCCATAATCAATCACCAAATGCAGACACTATTGCATATGCCAGCAAGATTTTGCTGAAGGGACCCTGATATGGCTGTCTCATATGAGGCTATGCCAGTGCCTGGCAAATACATAAGTGGATGCTCACAGTCATCTATAGGATGGAACACAGGGCCTCCAATGGAGAAGCTAGAGAAAGTACTCAAGGAGCTGAAGGGGTCTGCAACCCTATAGGTGGAACAACAATATAAACTAACCAGAACCCCTAGAGCTTGTGTCTCTAGCTGCATATGTAGCAGAAGATGGCCTAGTCAGCCATCATTGGGAAGAGAGGCCCCTTGGTATTGCTAACTTTATATTCCCCAATACAGGGGAATGCCAGGGCCAAGAAGTTAGAGTGGGTGGGTAGGGGAGCAGGGCGGGGGCGGAGGGGGGATGTTATAGGGAACTTTTGGGATAGCATTTGAAATGTAAATTAAGAAAATATCTAATAAAAAAAGTGAAAAAAAAAGAGTGCTTGTTGCTTTTGCAGAAGACCCAGGTTTAATTCCCAACACGAGCATGGTAGTTCACAATTGTCTGTAACTCCAGTACTAGGGATCTGAGAGCCTCATCTGAGCTCAATTGGTACCAAGCATGCATGTTGTGTACAAATTTACATGCAGAAAAAAAAAACACTCATACACAAAATAATAAAAAAATTAACATCCAATGCTTAGTCAATTTTCATTTTTCTTTACAAATAAAAAGACAGTACATGAATAATCAGACAGTTTATAATTTGATATCTTTCATGTAGACTCAAGACTCAATATTTATATTCATATACAGTCAATGTTTGAATCCTCTCATACCCCACTTCTAGCATCAAACTAGGGCCGTGTTCATCCCATTTCACATCAGTGATCAGTGTAAAAAAGATCTTATTGGCAGGCACAAAAACCTGATTCCAAGGATCCCACTCACTAAAATTCAAGGACTAAAAAGATAATTTTCTTATTAAATAATAAGATTTGACCAATGCACCAGATATAGAAAGGACACATAATTTAACTTCTTAATAGGTCAAAAGAGAAGAAAGCAGAGATTTTTTGATTGGATATTCTACTCACATTTTATTTATTATATAATTTTTATCCTGTAGTTAGTGTGCATTAGTCTTCAGTATTCTCTATAAATAATGATTGTCTCATTGTACCTGGTAAAGATTAAGAACCAAAAGAACAGCACACCTAAAGGATTACGTAAACAATGTGTCCATTACTTAAATTTCTGGTACCTAAAGGATTACGTAAACAATGTGTCCATTACTAAAATGTCTTTGGTTTCCTGGTGAAAGGATGTTGTAACCGATTTGTATGATTTATCTAATTCTAAGATTTGACCAATGGTAGTAACAAATAACAGGTTACTACCATATTCCATAGAAATAGAAATGTTAATTTGCTAAAATATGCCAAAGTAATTCAGAGACACTCAGTAACCCAATTCTTCATTGTAGAACCAACAACTACTTACCAAAAGTCTATAATGCTGAAGGTTGGGACTCTTAATCCCTTACAATCTCAGGTAAATTTTATGAACTACAAACAACTGCTTTACAGCCCATCAGTCAACATTCTGATTCTGTCTACCAGTGTACATAAAGAAGCGCCAGAAGAGGGATAAGTCCTGCTAGCATTTTCAGAATGGAAAAAAAGTTTTTGTTTTTTTTTTTTTTTTTTTTTTTTTTTGGTTTTTCGAGACAGGGTTTCTCTGTGTAGCCTTGGCTGTCCTGGAACTCACTCTGTAGACCAGGCTGGCCTCGAACTCAGAAATCCGCCTGCCTCTGCCTCCCGAGTGCTGGGATTAAAGGCGTGCGCCACCACGCCCGGCGGAAAAAAAGTTTTTATGAAAGAATATTCTACAGATATATTTCACTTATCTAATAAAAAATATTTCAATGGAACAACTTAAAAATGTTTACTTTTTTAAAAACTAGATGCATTTATGTTCAGTGTTTCTAAATCCAAGGCACCGTTCAGTCTCCATGCTTAGAATCTAGTAAAGGAAAGGAAGCACGGGTATAAGGGGCTGGGGCAGACGTCTGGAGGTGGTGCACTGGGGACCACAAGAGAGTTGCCAGTGTGACAGAACCGGAAGCAGATACCAACCAGAATTTACAGTTCAACGGACATAAAAAAACTTTCTATCCTCTAGTTATCAGATATTTTTAAATGATTTTTCCCCAGACCTCTCTTTATAGTCCGTCATTAAAACACAGTGACTGTAGCTCTGATTAGATACAGGGAGAATCAACTGCCATGACTACCCATAATTCTGAGCACATGTCCTACCATGCCATTTATGATAAATGAGATAGACACACAAGGTCCGTGGTAACCAGCCCTGGAAATAGTCAATCCACTTGCAAATACTGATGTCAAGGGAAAGGACACTGCAGGCAATTTCGAAGAAAAGAATTCCCGGGGTGAGACAAAAATCCTCCCGAGTGATTTTAATTCTCTAGCGAAACAAATAACAGGTTACTACCATCTCTGAAGAGTAAAATTGTTTTCGAGTGCTACAAAAGTACCTGTGTTATGCCTGTGCCTCTGCAAGGCATTTCTGTGACAAATGGTGCCTCTGAAAGGTGAGGGAGAATGAATGAGAAGCAAGCGCAGCACTGATTATACTCGCGGCACGCCTGCTGTGCTATGTGGATGCTCAGTATATGGTTTGAGCAAAGTACTAGAAAATAGATTTTTATGGCTAGTATAAACCAGAATCATGGTTAGCGGAGGTTTTCTGGGCACATTTAAGGGTGACAAAAGCATTTGGGATAATAGCAGTGATGTATCTTCTTCTATAAAACTAGTGACTTTACCAAAGTCAAAATAAATAAGATAGGAAAACATTTTCCCTCTGAACATATCAGACATGAGGAGCTTCAGGAAAAAGAATGTCATTGTAAATAAACACATATATTAATATTTTATGGATAAACATAAATATATTATTTTTAAATATGCCAAATATCTCTAAAAATCCTCTTTATGGTGGTTTCGTAACATTGGGAATGACTGCTCCATATGCTCTTAAAACAGATATGCTTGTTTGCAAATAGGAGAAGATATTACTTATAAAATGAATATGGTGATGACCTCAGCTATGGCCAGTAATGAAATCCAAAGCCCAGGATACCTGTGAAATTTTCTACACTTTTAAAATGATGTTTCTCTGTGGTTTAGGTATCAAAATAACTGTGGTTTTATAGAATAAATGGGTTCCTTATGTTTCTATTTTGTGGAATAGTTTGAGGAGTATTGGTATTAGCTCTTCTTTGAAAGTCTGGTAGAATTTTGCATTAAAACCATCTGGCTCTGGCTTTTTTTTTTGGTGGGATGGGAGATTTTTAATGACTGCTTCTATTTCCTTGGGGGTTATGGGACTGTTTAGATAGTTTACCTGATCTTGATTTAACTTTGGTACACGGTATCTGTCTAGAAAGTCATCCTTTTTGTCTAGATTTTTCCAGTTTTGTCATGTGTAGGCTTTTGTAGTGAGATCTGATGGTTTTGAATTTCCTCAGTGTCTGTTGTTATGTCTCCCCTTTCATTTCTGATTTTCTTAACTTGGATACTGTCTCTGTGCATTTTAGCTAGTTTGGCTGAGGGTTTAAATATCTTGTTAATTTTCACAAAGAACCAGCTCCTGGTTCGGTTGATTCTTTGTTCTTCTTGTTTCTAAGTTGTTGATTTCATCTCAGAGTTTGACTGTTTCTTGTTGCCTCCTCCTCTTGGGTGTGTTTGCTTCTTTTTGTTTAAGAACTTTCAGGTGTGCTGTTAAGTTGCTAATATAGGATCTCTCCAACTTCTTTATGAAGGCCCTTAGTGCAATGAATTTTCCTCTTAACATTGCTTTGATTGTGTCCCATAAGTTTGGGTACACTGTGCCTTCATTTCATTGAATTTCAGAAAGTCTTTAATTTCTTTCTTTCTTCACTAACCAAGTTACCATTGAGTAGAGAGTTGTTCAGCTTCCATGAATATGTGGGATTTCTGTTGTGTCTGTTGTTATTGGAGTCCAGCCTGAGCAATCTACAGATTCAATGCAATCACCATCAAAATTCCAACACAAAATTCTTCACAGACATAGAAAGAGCAATTCTTAATTTCATATGAAAAAACAAAACTTCAGGATAGCCAAAACAATTCTGAACAATAAACGAACTTCTGGGGAAATCACCATTCCTTCCCTGAAGTTATGTCACAGAGCAACAGTGGTAAAATCTGCATGGTATTGGTACAGAGACAAAACAGGTCAATCAATGGAATAGAGTGCAAGACCCAGAAATAAACCCTCACACCAACAGTCACTTGATCTTTGACAAATAGGCCAAAAGCATACAGTGGAAAAAAGAAAGCATCTTCAATAAATGGTGCTGGTCTAATTGGATGTTTGCATGTAGAAGAAATTGATCCATATTTATCACCCTGCACAAAGATAATGTCTAAGTGGATCAAGGACCTCAATATAAAACCAGATACACTGAATCTAATAGATGAGAAAGTGGGAAATAGCCTCAAATGCATTAGCACAGGGGAAATTTTCCTGAACAGAACACCAATAGCTCAGGCTGTAAGGTCAACAATTGACAAATGGGACCTTGTGAAATTGAAAAGCTTCTGTAAAGCAAAGGACACTGTCAATAGAACAATATGGCAACCTACAGATTGGGAAAAGATCTTCACTAACCCTACATCTGATAGAGGGCTAATATACAAAGAACTCAAGAAGTTAGACTCCAGAAAACCAAATAACCCCATTAAAAATGGGGTACATAGCAAACAGAATTCTTAACAGAAGAATCTTAAATGGCCAAGAAGCACTTAAAGAAGTGTTCAACATCCTTAGTCATCAGGGAAATGAAAATCCAAATGACCTTCAGATTCCACCTTAAACCAATCAAAACAGCTAAAATCAAAAAGTCAAGTGGTCTGCTGGCAAGGATGTGAAGAAAGAGGAACACTCCTCCATTGCTGGTGGGATTGCAAACTAGTACAACCACTCTGGAAATTCCTCAGAAAATTTGAAATAGTTCTATCTGGAGACCTAGCTATACCACTACCAGGCATATACCTAATAGATGCTCCAGCATACCACAAGGACTCATACTTCATAGCAGCCTTGTTTGTATTAGCCAAAAACAGGAAGCAACCCAGGTGTCTCTCAACTGAGGATACAGAAAATATGGTTCATTTAGACAATGGAATACTATTTAGCTATTAAAAAACAAGGACATCATAAATTTTGTAGGCAAATGGATGGAACTAGAAAATATAATTCTGAGAGAGGTAACCCAGAACCAAAAGGACATGTATGGTATGTTCTCACTGATAAGTGGATATTAGCCGAAAAGTACAGAATACACATGATATATACCCCATGGACCCTAAGAAGGAAGCCCCAATGAGGCTGTTTTAATCCCAATTAGAAGGGGGAACAAAATAATCATGGGAGGTAGAAGGAAAGAATAACCTGAGTGGGAGGGGGAACCTGAAGAAACCACCTCCAGTAGTTAGACATGACTCCCAGTAGAGGGATGGGGACAACAACCCACCTTCAAAAATTTTGACCCAGAATTGTGCCTGTCTAAAAGAAATGTAGGGATAAAAATGGAGCACAGACTGAAGAAATTGCCAACTTGGGATCTATCCTATGGGTGGGCACCAAACCCTAACACTATCATCTATGATATATTGTGCTTACAGACAGGAGCCTAGCATGGCTGTCCTCTGAGAGGCTCTACCAGCAGCTGACCTAGACAGATGCAGGTACTTACAGCCAACCATTGAACTGAGGTCATAGACCCTTATAGAAGAGTTAGAGGAAGAGTGAAGGAACTGAAGGGGTGGGCAACCCCAAAAGAAGACTAATAGCATCTACTAACCTGGACCCCTGAGAACTCCTAGAGACTAAGCCACCAACCAAAAAGCATACATGGGTTAGTCCCAGGCCCATGGGCACATATGTACCTGAGGACTATCTTGTCTGTCCTCAGTGGAAGAGGATACGTCAAATCCTGTAGAGACCTGATACCCCAGGGAAGGGGGATGCTGGGGGCCACCCTCTTAGAGGCAAAGGGGAGGGAGGATGGATGGAGAACTCTGGAAGGGGGGATCAGAAGGGGTCCCAACATTTGGGATGTAAATAAAATATTTTGGAAGGAAGGAAGGAAGGAAGAAAGAAAGGAAGAAAGAAAGGAAGAAAGACACATCTGTCTTAACAGAAAGCAAGTTCTCAAGAAGCCGTGTAAAAATAAATCTATCAGACAGCACATTTTTGTTTTACTAGTTACTGTACAAAGCTTTCTCAACTGAATTTTATAACATATCTTACAGCAAAGAAAGTCAATGATGAGAATATAAGTAATGTTAGGATTTGGAAGTTTGGGGTATGATAATTTTATACAAGTTTTCTTATCATTATACTCATAATAGCTAGAAAATTGGAGAAAACTAAATGTCCTTCAACTACCGAATAGATGACAAAAAAAAAAAAAAATGAGATACATACACATATGGGAAATACTCATCTGTAAGGAAAATTAAGGTTTGAAGGCAAATGGAGGTAACTAGAAAAAAAATCATATTGAACAAGTTGGCCTAAATTGATAAAGATAATGTCATGAGTTCTCTGTTTTCTAAATATTCTATATGAACTGATATGTGTAGCTCTCATTCCTCATTAAAAACAAAACAAAACAAAATATTCTCTCTTTACAACAGGAGATCATTATAAAAAAACCCAGCCAATCAAAAATATAGATAGAAAATGATCATAGGATGCCACCCCCAATGATATATCTACAATATAACTCCAGCACTTAAGGTTCAAGATTACAGAAAAGGGCATGGAAACATTGTAAAGCCAAAGGACCAGGGAAAGTTCCATGATATGGTGACTCCTAGAAATCACAGGGAAGCTACACCCATGAGATCTCAAGGATATAGCTGCCTAAGGGAGAGCTGAACAAGTACAATAACATACCTGCTACTACAGAAGGGGAAAACCCCACGAGGCCTCACCCATAGACAAAGAAGACAGTAACTAAGGAATTTTGGTAAACAGTCTTCTCCGGGGATGAGGCCCTGTGTTGGTTAGCCTACAGCAAGTAATCATCCCTGAAATCATATACATACAAGTAACACTAAATAAAATGAGTAGGTTGTATCTATACATTTAGGAATAACAACTAAAGAAAAGGTGGCATTATTTCAGAGGAAATAAGGTGGTATTTCATGGGAAGGGGTAGAGGGAGGAAAGAGAAGGGGGGACGATCCAATTACAGTTTAATTTAAAGTAATTGATGATAATAAAAATCATTAATTAAATTTAAACACAACATGAATTAAACAAAATAATTAATAATAATATAATAATAATTATTAATAATAATTTAAACAAAACATTAATTAAATTTAAACATAAATTAAATTTATGTTTAATTTAAAATTAAACATATATACATGAGAAAAAAAAGTGAGCTGAGTCAGCGTACATAGTCATTCCCATTCTCTCTCTCTCTCTCTCTCTCTCTCTCTCTCTCTCTCTCTCTCTCTCTCTCTCTCTCTCTCCCCTTCATATTCCCATAGCAGACCAGATGATTTAAGCTCCTACAGCCACAGCTTCTCGATGGCAGACTTTAACCTGAAACTGCAAGTCAAAACAAAAACTAAAAACAAGCAAACGAAATGAAACAAAACCCCTTCCTTATTACATTGCTTCTGTCAGAGTATTCCCCTAATAACAAGTAATTATATAGCTTTGGGGGCGGGGGTATCTTTAAAGAAAAGTTCTTCTTTGCCAGCCATTTGACTCTATTAGTATATATTTGAGAAATATTACCTGATATGTTCAAAAGTATGTATTGAATAATGTTCTTTTAAAAAAAAAATGATTTTTGTGTTTGTGAATTTCACATCATGGACCCTAATCCCATTCATATCCCTATCTCCTTATACTCACCCTGCACTCTTGCAAGCCTCCCCCAAATAAAATAAAATAAAATAAAATAAAATAAAATAAAAATTTTAAAATCTTATTATGGAAGCTGTACTGTGTCAGTGTGTCTCACAGTATACACTTTTATTTACCACTCTTCACTTGCAAATGTAAATGTCAACGAGTCATTGGTCTGGTTGGAGGTCTCTCTCTGGCTTCTATTGCATTATCAACACTGGACCCTCACCAGGACTCCTCTTGGATATCCTGTTGTTGCTCTGGATCTTCAGGATTCGTCCTTTCATGAGCTCCAACATATCATAGATGAAAAGATGTTGGGGTGGGTCGACTCAAAGTCCTGAATCTGAACTTGGAAGGGAGCTGAATTGCTCAGGCCACCAGCTTTCCTGAGCCCACACCACTAGGGTCAGCTCTCTCCTGCTCTCCTATTCTTGAGGCCAGCTCACCAAGCCATTTGCACTCCTCCCTCCTGAGTCAGTCCTACTGTGCTTCCCATTCTAGGTTCAGGGCTCACTTTCCTGAGTGCTGTACCAGTGAGGGACTGGGCCGGTTCCTCCACTCTTAAGATGTAGGGGCCAGCTCTCCTGTCTGCAGTGAGGGGGGAGGGGGTAGATTAAGTAGTGTTCTTATAGCACTGTTTTTCTTAATGCATTATATATAATGCAGAGATCTAACAGTGAGATATAAGTATATATATGATAGTATGCAAATGATAAAGCATAAAACATCATTTGAGACAAAAATTTATAGAAATAGAAAGTTATCCAGGATTTTAAAAAAAGCATCAGAATTACAAATAGTACATGGTTTTTATAATAATATTATGTTCTAAACTTATGCAGGAAATCCAGCTTAAATATTATACATATTTAAATATTTAAGTTAAATTTAAATATTAAATATATTAAATATCCCAAAGATATCACAAACAGCCTTTACGGGAGGACTTAAATGAATTAAAAGAGTCATCATTAAAGAATATAGCTATTAAAAAGCTATTTTGAAATTATTTGTAAAATAAATTTAATAAACAAATTCAGGTGGAAAACTCCTTAGAAAGTATAATTTACCAAAACATATAAAGCTATCTGTTTCATTTCTTGTTGCTGTGATAAAATGCCCTGACATAAAGCTACTTAAAAGGAGAAAGGGTTTATTTGGCTCACAGATTCAGATTATAGTCCATTGTTAAAGGAAGTTGCAATGGTAGGAAATCGGGCAGCTATTCTCATTACACCCATAGGGGAGGGCAGAGACCAATGAATTAATGCATGCATGAGAGTGCTCACCTTGCTCTCTGTACTTTCACACAGTCTAGGAGACCCTGTCTCAGTAAGGGTCATTCACAGAGGGTGGTTGTGACTGCTAATCTTGGTTGTCAGTTTAAGTACATCAGCAATAAAGTAAAACCCACACAGCCCTTAACCTGGTTCACACTTTCAGTTGACCACCCACTTAGAGGATTTGAGAGAAGAAAACTTTGCCGTTTGCTTGCTTGCTCTTCATGGAAAGTTTTTATCTCTTGTTGTTGCTGTATTCCTTTGTCAGTATTAGAACCAACTTTTTAGGCAATCCAGTGTAGACTGAAGACCAGTAGCTCTTGGAATCCTCCAGGATTCCAGTGAATCCTCTATTCTCAGTCTTTCCATCATGAGACAGGCATAGTTGGGTTATCCAGACTACACTATGTAAGCCAATCTAATAAATCACACACACACACACGCACGCACGCACACGCACACGTGTGCAGAGAGAGAGAGAGAGAGAGAAAGACACAGAGACAGAGAGAAGTATAGATTGATATCTCGATAGATGATATCTCGATAGATAGATAGATAGATAGATAGACAGACAGACAGACAGACATGTGGTGTGTGTGTGTGTGTGTGTGTGTGTGTGTGTGTGTGTGTGTGCATGTGTGTATATTCATCCCACCCTGCCTTCAGGCAAACCCACAGGAGAATCTGATCCAGACAAAATTCCTCATTAGTATTCTCTTCTCAAGTGAGAGTCTACATTGTGTCAAGACATAAATAACACTTATAAGACTTCAAATAAATAGATTTTAACACAAAATATGGCACAAATAATATGGCACGGGCAAATGTTCTTGTTAACAAATATAAAATATCTAAGAAAAACATGGCAGAAACCTTCCATGATAGAAAAGACAGAATAGTTGCCACTCTTTCTCCAAGTTCACCCATATGATACCCAATCATGAAGAAAACTATTACAAGCAAAAAAGGAAATAAAGCTGTAAAAAAAATTAAATGAATGATCAGCATAAAAATACTACAATATAACAGGTAAAGAATGCATCAGGAATAACGTAAGTTTGTTCTAAAATTTCTATTTTAACATTTGAAAATTAACATATCAAGGTAAACTAAAAGAAGACTTATATGGCAGTCTTAATAAAATTATAACTATTAAGTAAAAGAAATGGGAATTTCTATAAGATGGTATGTTATTTACAAAAATATTTAACGTATGTTGACAATTTTTTTCAGTTCATAAGCAAGACAAGGAGTCGTCATAATGTCAAGTTGAATTGAGCACTACACTAGAAATCCAAGATACTAAAAGAAATGTATTTTAATAAGCAGTTATAAGGACTGTCAAAAAGGAAGAAATTTATTAACAGAGGATGTAATTCACTAGAAATGTTAAATTATTGGAATTGAATAAGTCATTTTTGTAATATTTTAACAATCAACATAAGAAAATCAATTCTATTTCTATCCATTAACACCTGAGTTAGAAACCAAAACCCGGGAGGTATAAAATACTTTCAGTAGAAGAAAGTACCTAATAATAAATCTAACAGAAGGCATATAATGTCTTCACACACACACACACACACACACACACACACACACACACACACCTTCAAACATCATTAAGAAAAAATTTAAGACTTGGGCTGGTGGCATAGCTCAGTGTGTCAAGGTGCCTACCATCAAGACTGACAACCTATATTCAATCCTTGGAGCTGCATGATTTAATGAGAAAACCAACTCCTGTGAATAGTTCTATAACCACCACATACAAGCTGTGGCACACACACACACACACATGCTCATGACAGTCATGTATGCATGCACATGAATAAACAAACAAACAAATAAATAATTCAGTTTTTAAAGATATAAGACTAAATTGAAAAATACTCCACAGTCATAATGGAAAGACTAAAATGTATTGTTATTCAATATAAACTCTGATGTTGTGGAAAGACACAAACATGCCTGTTTCTGACATAACAGACTCAAACAGCACTGTTCTAAGTAGGTTTCTGTTGCTGTCTGCAAAATCAACATTGGAAGGAAAAGGTTTAATTGGCCTACAGTCCATTATGAAGGGAAGCAAAGGCAGGAACTCAAAGCAGGAACCACAAAGAAAGAATGCTTCCTCTGCATTGTTCAGATACCTTCCTTATGGAACCTAAGAATAATTACCCAAGGGCGGTACAGCCCACTGTAGGCTGGACCCTCTCACATCAATTAGAAATCAAGAAAACAGGCCATAGCCCAGTGCAGCTGAGGCAACACCTCAGTTGAGTTTCCTCTTTCTAGGTTTGAAAAGTTGACAATTTAAGCTATGGTGACCCTATATATTAGAAAATACATGTACAATAATGAATTTGTTTAGTAGAACTAAGTAATAACACAGAGCTAGAACAAGCCATACCTTCAGCAATAGAACAAACATATGTATGAGGTACTTGTACAATAAAAAAGGGACTGCTAGTATGAATTCGAATTTGGATCAAGGAAATTTTTTTAACAACAACAAAATTCTGTTACCAAAAAAAGAACATGTTTCCTGAATCTGTTCTTATAAATGTCAGACTCTTTAAAGCCATTCCACAGTCTTAGAAATCAAGAGATGGTTCAGTATACAACATAAGGACTTGAGTTCAATTGCTAAAATCCACATGAAAGCAAGGGAGCAACAGAAACCAAGAAACAAAACATACATGGAGCAAAGACAAGCTCAGAAACTAGCACCTATAATAACAAACTCACCAAACCCAGATGGCTAGACACCAGTGCAAAAAACACAATTAATAACTTAATAACAGCCAGGACAATATATCCACACCAGAACACATCAACCTTATCACAGCTGGCCTCTATAATTGCAACATAATTAAAGCACAAGACACAGACATTAAAATATCCTTTGTGGATATGATAGGGATCATAAAGCAGAAATGAATAAATCAATTAAAAATGTGTGAAAACACAAAGGGAAGAAAATTAATAGAACATTGAAGACATGAAAGTGGAAATAGACTCAATTAAAAAAAAAAAAGGAAAGGAAATTTGGAAATGAGAATCCAAAGGGGAACCACAGAGGCAAGGCTCGGCAACAGAATAAATGAAGTAGAAGAATCTCAGGAGTTGAAGGTGCAATAGAAGAAATGGATACATCAGTCAAAGAAAATGTTAAATTTAAAAACAGCCAGGCACAGTACATTCCGGGAATTTGGGACACTGTGAAAAGATAAAATCTGTGAATAATGGGAATACAGAAAGGAGATGTAAACCAGGTCAAAGGCACAGAAAATATATTTTTTAAAAATCCTAGAAGAAAATTTCCATAGCCTAGAGAAGGATATGCCTATAAGGTACAAACTAAACAATGCAAAACAAGATAAACAAACAAAAACGGAACAGACCACTAAATACATTAGACCAAAGGAAAAAATTCCCCTCAACAGATAACAATAAAAACACTAAGTTACTAAGTGCACAGAACAAAGAAATAATATTAAAAGCTCAAGGGGAAAACTTCAAGTAACATATAAAGGCTGATGCATTAGAGGAGCACCTGAATTCTCGTTGGAGATTCTAAATCCCAGAATAGCCTGGAAAGATGTTCTACAAACTCTAAGATACCCCAGTGGTCAGCACAGATCACTATACCCAGCAAATCTTCCAATCACAATGGTTGGAGACAAAAAGGATTTAATAATTTTAGGCAGCATCTATCTATAAATCCTACACTACAGAAGGCACTAGAAAGAAAATCTTCCACCTGAAGAGGTTAACTTTACCCAAGGGGGGGGGGGAAACACAAGGAAGAAGCAATGTCAGGCCAACAGATCAGGAGAGATAAAAGTAAAAATCATACCACAAGAATTAACTAACAGGAATCAACAAACATTGCTCATTGATTACTCTCAGCATCAACTGTCTCACTTCTCCAATAAAAAGACACAACTAACAGAATGGATGCAAAACCAGGACTCATCCTACTGCTGTATCCAAGAAAAGCACCCTAGTATCAGGAATAATCAATTACCTCAGGGTAAATGGATGGAAAAATATATTCCAAACAAATGGAACTAATAATCAAGCTTGTATAGCAACTTTCACATCTGACAAAAAGACTTCAAGGAAAAAACCTAGGAAGAGATGGGGAACGATACTACATACTCATCAAAGGAAAGATCTACTATTCACACAATGAATAGTGTGTGACTTCAACACTACATTCTAACCAAGATATGTCAATCTAGACAATAAAGTTGCCAAACATATGGGGAGATAGAGTTCCAACTGGACAACTCTCTTCACCAATTGAAGCTTCAGTTTAGGGGATGGACTATATATAATCCATAATTGCTGGCCAAAGTGGTCCCATGGACATCCCCTCCTCAAAAAAAAAAAAAAAAAACAGGCTCTTGCAAAGGTTATAGATTACATTCCACAACCTGATTACCAGGCCCCATTTCCAAAGTCAACACCTACATGACTCATTGAACATGGAGAATTTGAGCTGGAACCTTCTACACCCCTACATTCTAGCATCTTTGGTACAGGAAGATACTCTACATGCTATCAGAGAAACTTAAATATCAATCCACCTATAAATTTTTGATTTACAATGGTGTCCTGCCTGTAAGATATGTAACCATAATGGTGGCCCAAAGGTTGAGGGAGTAACCAACCAACTGTTTTGATTTAAGGCATACGCCGTGAGATGGAACCTTTACTCAATCCCACGTGGGTAACCAAGAACCTGAGATTAGATAGCCCAGGGACCTGGGAGCAACCAAATATTACTGACCAACAGAAGGAATGTAGCAATAAAATAAAATGACTCTTAATGGCATATTCCTTTGTACTCATAGATCAGTGCCTTGCTCAGCCATTATCAGAGAACCTTGTCCTGCACCAGATGGGAACAAATACAGAGATCCACAAGAAAATATGTGGAGAGTTAAAGACTTTGGAACACTTTGTCCTTAAGAGGATTTATGTCTCCATAAAACACTCCCTCCCCCAACCCCAGGGCTTAGGGAACTCTATGGAAGAGTGGGCAAAAGATTATAAGAGTCAGATGGTCTAGAGGATACCTAACTTCTAAACGCTGCAAGACTGAAACGTATATGACACATATATGACCAACACACATACAGTTTACCACAGAGACTGAGGTAACGTGCACAGGGTCAGCAAAGGTTTGCTTCACATGGGGTCCTAAAGCTGAAAGGAGGAGTGGACACACCAAGCCCTCATCTCTAACCCAGAAGCTATCTCCAATTGATAGTCACTTGCAAGTGAAACTTTAGTTTCTTTCAAGTAAGTCTCATTGGGGAAACAAACAAATCTTCAGGGTAGGGTGCATGCCCGACAGTAGGCGGCCGATGGAAAAGAACTCAAAGATATTTCAGAGCTTCATTGTCTCATAATGTTGTGTCTGGTCTTTCTAAAAGTTTTATTTTTAAATTTTATTGTATTATATATAATTGTAGCATAAATAATTATAATACACGTGTGCTTGCTTTCTAACATGAGACATAACAGGAGTTATCTAGGTGGGAAGGGTGGTGGGCATAAACTGGGAGAAGTAGAGGGAAAGGAAAGCAGAATCAGGATTTATTGTATGAAGAAAAAAATCTATTTGCAATAAAAGAAAATTAAACGTGTTTAACTAGAAGCAAGTATCATGTTCATCACCAGTCAAACTACGCATAAGTCCAAATATCTAAATTCACTATGAGAAACCAGGTAGTTTTCTAGTAATCAGAGTTATAATAACCCAAGAATGACATGTGAAGGCCAAAATTGAATCTACCCATTAGTCATTTAAAAATATTTTTGATTAAAATGTATTGCATCTGATGTATAAAAATATTGTACACTGTCATATTCTGATATAAAAGTATGTTATATTAAACAACTCAACGTTCAGACTGAAATATTACACTGTTTATAAGATCTTAGCAGGCACCCCGACAGCTGCAGATACAGATCTGCATTTTCAGTTACCATGACAATTAAATGTGGTCAGATTACAAGCCTTAGGATAGAATTACTGCTAATGTTTTGTGGTAGTGGGAAGGAAAATTAGGTCAAAAAGCCATAAAATTCTGATGTTTGAGTCAAAATTATAATAATAAATATTTAAATGTTACATTGTACAGATTTAATTCATGTTCGGGAAAACATCATCGTTTAAATCACCATAGTGGAAGACCTTTTTGTTTATTAGCTATCTATGAATAAAACATTTGCAAATTTAGAATGATTTAACTCCTTGAGTTAGCACAATGTATTTGTGATCGTAGACATAGATTGTGCGAACCACAAGTCACAGAATACTACAGCTATTCTTGAAAGGATTGGGCACAGAATAAATGGGAGGACTAAAATCTGCAGCACTGTACATACTGCTGAGCACTAGGCAATAAAGAGACCTTGTCTCAAACAGGGTAAAAGGTGAAGACGCTTGAGGTTGTCCTCAGACTTCCATATGCATGCTGTGGCATGACCATGTCTGCACTAAGACACACATGGTCAGTCACAAGCATAAAACACATACAACAAAGCTGTAGAATCTGGATGTAGATTATCATATTGGTATTTGCTCTTTAACACCTCTCATTTCCTGACTTACACAGTAGTGTGACCCATGTTCAAAGCCCACTGCACTGGATTTGTAAGGTGCTGAGATGCCCTGTGTAACACGTTTAAAATCATAATTCTCACTATGATGTCTAATATGTGGTTATTGTTAATCACTGAATGGAGATCATAAGGATGATACATTTGCAAAGTGCATAGAAAATAATTCTTACATGCCAACACATTTCACATTTGCTTTTCAGACAGGGGAGACTACTGCTCTAAGTGTCATCATTTGAAAGATTAATTTCTTTTTCATTATTTTTGTTCCTATTTTCCCCCAAAATTGGATTTTTGACATGACTCCTACAAATCTTCAAAATTGTATAGAATTTCATCATAATCAAAACTAAAAAGTTGAGCGTTGAGCATCTCTACCTAGAAATATCCCTCACATTTTATTTCAGTGAATCAAATTTAAAAGATAAGAAACAGAATGCTGCACTTTTCAAACTACAGAAAGTAGATAAAATTTATTCATGAAATGGATACTGCACTGCTCAGAACTTTCAAGTGTCCTTAACCTGACAAGTGTTGGGAGCCTCTCTGAGGTAAGCCATATGCACACTGGATCTGAGTGATATTAACCCTTTAATGTGTAACTTCTGCACTAACATTTGAATTTAGGAAGCTTACTTCTTCCTCTGACTTCATCTATAAACACGAATAATCACACTTTGCATTTTATTTTTGAGATTATAATATCATTACACAATTTCTCCCTCCCTTTCCTCTTTCCAACCCTCCTCATACCCCTCTTTACTTTCTTTCAAATTTGTGGCCTCTTTTTCCATTGATTATGGATACATTCATACAGTATATAAATGTATAATCCTAAATATAACCTGCTAACCTGTATAATGTCACACACACACACACACACACACACACACACACACAGTTTCAGGGCTGACTCTCACTCTCAGCATTCCTTAGTTACCTGCAGTTCTTCATGTAATGTAATGTTAAAGCTTTTTAATGTAACTGTCAAAAGCCTTGGAAGGATCTGACTATGTCATAAAACAGGCAGTATGCTTAGGAGAGCAATGTAAAATATCAGAGATGACTATGAAAACTTAATTAAGCAGAGAAAAATATAATTATTTTTGACAACATTTTATTCTAGCCAGTTGAATTTATATATCTACGGTATCCAAACATCCACAAACGTCTGTCTTCTTTCTTTTGAAATACAGAAAAGAAGTTTAAAAGAAGTTAACTTAGGGAGCTAGCATTCTAGAACTACTGCACCTAGGGAGCTAGCATTCTAGAATTACTGCACCTAGGCAAGAATTTTCATTACAAAGAAAAATTCATTAAAACCTTTCATCTATCTTATGTATTTTATCTATCTTGTATCCACATAAGCAGGATATTAAATTTGAAATATGATAAGCACCATGGCTTGTGATTTTTATCTGTTGCTTTTTTTCCAGGAAAAGGTGTGTACTTTGAGGAAATCATAGAAACTAATTTAGATTTGTCCTTCTTTTCTTCGTGTCTTCAGAAATACAAAATACAAAACATATGTGAGGGCCTCCTGGGGCACAGAGTAGATTAGTAATGGTCTCTATTCTTCAGGACACACACAGTAGCTTTTGTGAGAAAACAATTGAATCCAATACAGTGCTAGGATCTTGTCCTTACAGATTGATTGAGATACCATACATAGCGGCTACAAACACAAGGCTGGAACTCTAACAAGCAAGTATGGAAAAGGTAGCACCTAACTGGAGGCATGAGGAGTTAGGCAGGTCACCTAAAAGACAAAGAGACCAGTGAGCAGTGTCAGATACTAACAACAAATTATGCGATGGAGGAGGCAGAAAGCATCAAGAGCAAGAAATGAGGCTGGTCAGCAACCTGGGCATGGTCAGCGATTAGAGATGGAAGAGATATGAAGATGGAGAAATAAAGTTTAAAAATGTAGTAAGGACTACTGATAAATGACTTTAAAAAGGACCTTGGGAAATAAAAGGGCAGACCCCATTCAATACCTTTAGCCTGGGGAATGTCATTATGAAATTTTCTTTGGAAAGACAGCTGTGAGGTGGAAAATGAGCTTGGTGTAAAGGAGACTATGAAAAGAAGACCAGAGAGAGCGCCTCTGAACACTGAACATTTTTATTTAAAACGCTGTCTTGGTTAGAATTTCTATTGAAGTGAAGAGACACTATGACCACAGAAACTCTTATAGAGGAAACCATTCAATTGGGGGCTGGCTTACAGTTCAGAGGTTTAGCCCATTATCAAGGTGGTATTCAGGCAGACATGGTGCTGGAGAGGTAGATGATAGTTCTACATCCGGATCATCAGACAGCAGGAAGAGAAGAAACCTCAAACCCTGTCCCCAGAGTCACACTTCCTCCAGCAAGGCCACATCTACTTCACCAGGGCCACATCTCCTAATAGTGCCACTCCCTATGAGCCTATGAGATACACTTGTTTTCATTCAAACTACCACACATTAAACAAAGTGTTTGTAAGATTAACATAGGCTAGTTAGACAGTGGTTACCTGAATAGGGTTTACTACCAAACTCTGTATAGTCCTTGATACATCTAAGAGAACAGGTTAACGACTAGGTAAACTGACATAAGGAACCTAAAATGACCAATCAGGAGCATTTAGTAAAAAAAGGAACAAAACAGTACCAAAAAGGTGTGTCCCACACAGTCAGGTCTGCATCATCAAGCACAGGGCTGAGCAATTATCCACTGAACTAGGGACCATCTGGATAATCCTAGCAGGAACAGATTTAGTGCTTGAGTCATTCAGATAATTGTGCAAACAATGTGCCCTGCTCTGACTGAGTAACCTGGTCATTAATATCTTCTCTAGTATGTTTTGCCCTGTGATATTTTTGGAACAGACAATGGAGGTTCAGAAAGAATTAAGGAGCCATCTACTTACTTGAAGAACCACAGGGAAGAAGAATGGGAATGTAATAGACTGATACTATATTATATGTGTCCCCAGGAACCACTTCACATGAGGGTAGTTGTAAGATGCACACAGGTTCAATCTTACTTTAGTAGATGAAAGACATCAGTGTTGTTTATTCCTGACCTTTCCTATTCAAGTTCTATTAGATGGCAGAAAGTAGTTCTCTGAGCTTTGATGTGATACAAAGTAACAATGTAAAATGAATTGATTAATGACAGTAAGCCTATAAATGCTTATATGACAAAACATGTTTTTAGAAAGGCACAGCCAGGCACTGCAGGTCATATCTGCAATCCCAGCTCAAAATCCTAACATAACAGGATCTCCACAAGTTCAAGGTCAACCTAAGACTAATAGTGAGTTCAAAGTCAACCTGGGCACAAAACAAGATGTGTTTCAAACTCCACGGCTTGTGTTCCTCTTTTCCCCTCTCCCCACAAATCCAAAAGCAGAAACCTGGGGATCAAAGACTTTTGCAAATGTCCTGTTCTATGAGGAACATGTGAGTGCCCTCAGTCAATCCAGGTTCGCAAACTGAGAAACACAGGTAGCCAAGGAGTATGGCATTCTGTAAACTCACCCAAAGCACAGGACAATTAGAAAGAACTCCATTCATAACTTTTACCATCAAATTGTCACCTTTAAAAAACATAATACCAAGTGTATATGACTACAGTGCATTGCTAAATTGGTGTAGCCATTGGTGGAATATAAATCTGTGTATGGACTGTTGGGAAGCTGTTTGTCAGTATCCACTAAAAGGTTACAAATACATTTTCACTAATAACTTTTAATCCATAATGATAAAGAAATAACCATAAATGCAAAGCATGTATATTTATGTTCAGTTTCTTAACAATGGAAATCTAGAAACACTGTAATGACAACTGTACACTTGGAAACCATATATACTTCCTTACTAAGAATGACCAATGAATAGGATAAATACTTACTGTCTGATGCAAAGGTAAAGTGGATCTCAAAAGTCGATTGTCACTGTCCCTATCCATTTATCTATTTATTTATTTATTTATTTATTTAGGTTTTTCAAGACAGGGTTTATCTGTATAGCCCTGGCTGTCCTGAAACTCACTTTGTAGACCAGACTGGCCTTGAACTCAGAAATCTGCCTGCCTCTGCCTCCCAAGTGCTGGGATTAAAGGTGTGCGGCTCCACCACCCGGCCACTGTCCCTATACTTAACAGTCAAGGGTACAGATTGAATATGTCTATGTGCATCAACAGTAATAAGAAAAATAACATGGTGTCATCTGCCTTCAATCCTAGCACTGGAGTGGCAGGCAAACGGATCTCTGTGAGTTCAAGGCCAGCCTCCTCTACAGAGTAAGCATGTGAGCTACAGTTGAATTCCAGTCTCACCAAATAACCTTTCAAAGAAAGACAAAAGGAGGAGAGAGAGAGAGAGAGAGAGAGAGAGAGAGAGAGAGAGAGAGAGGAAAGGAGAAAGGAAAGGAGAAAGGAAAGGAAAGGAAAGGAAAGGAAAGGAAAGGAAAGGAAAGGAAAGGAAAGGAAAGGGAAGGGAAGGGAAGGGAAGGGAAGGAAAGGAAAGGAAAGGAAAGGAAAGGAAAGGAAAGGAAAGGAAAGGAAAGGGAAATTTTCATAATTGAAAAAATCTCCTTATAGGGTATAATTTTCTTTATTTCTAATTTTTCATTAGTTATTCTGTATTCTCTTTTTTATTTCCAATTAAGTGTAAGAATATAACTACCTGTTTACATACTTTTGAATATAATTTTACACAACGGGCTTTCATCCAGCCATAGTGAGCAATCTACCATCCTTCTGCTACATGGCCAATGTTACACAGCTCAGTCCTTCTTAGAAGTTGGACCCAAATATGTTATGCTGCCAACAAAAAGTTTCAAAGTAAGGGAGAAACAATAGCAAGAATCGAAGGTACTTCATTTTTAAGTGGCATCTTGGGTTAAAGCTCCTATCCTGGCAGATATGGTTTATTGCCCACTGCACCAAACTAGATTTATGGCAACAGAAGAATTTGCTAGGGTGGATATCAGAGAAGACACATGAGAATTTAGAGTGAGGACAGATAAACTACTGAATAGATGGTGGATACTTCTAGATGAAAGGAAGACTTACAAAGTATTAATCACAAACAAAATTGTATGGAAAGTTATAGCATCTATTACTACTGGCCAGCTTAGGACTGATGCCTATCAATTGGGATAGGCAATAATGCTCTGTACATATATTATAATTACAAACAATACTATAACAGTTATTAATTAGTTAATAATTACTGTAGTCCAACTCCTGTCTTGAATGCTATGTATGCATTGTCTCAGGATAAACCAGGAAAGCCTCTACAGTGTTATTGTAGACCCCAATGGTGAATGAATATATATATTCATATATCTGCATAAAGACCCCCCCAGCCTATGTCTAAACCAGGGCAGTGTTCATAACTATTAGCAACTTAATAGAAATGGAACTATAGAAGGAACTGTGTCATTTGATATCTTGGGAAAGAGAGTCAAAATAGGAGGGAGAGTAAGAAAGGAGGCTTTAGAAAAGAAAACTTGACAACAGATGATTGTGGTGTCTACAGCTAAATTTAGGGGAATCTGAGAAAAAACGTGGAAAATATCTGTCAGAGGGGAAGAAAAGACTGGTAATAAGCAGAAACAGACACACTGGTCAAGCAGGGAGCTTCCCATTGACTTAGAGAGCATAGATATGATGATGCTGAGCATAGACAGTTTGTGTGTAGAAATGGTAGCACTTGACTGAAGACATCAAGAGATTAGATAAGTACATACAAAGTAGATGGGTTGTTTACAGCAGAGAATAGACCATGTTGATGGGCGTGGGGGCAGCATAGTGCATGTATCATGGAAAATGCAGCCAGTTCACTCTGACTAGTGTGGTGAGGACCAGAGATGAGAGAGAGCTGAGGAAGGAGGAGACTGTGAGCTTGGAAAGTGTCCCAAGGACCAGTGATGACTTCATATTTGTTGATTTGGGGTTGAGGTGGGGTAAGATAGAATGCTCTTACTTGTAGAAATATAATCTATCTTCCACCAAACTCTCAGGTTGGGTGCATGGTGCACAAGGAAGAATATATGGTATAAACAGAATCTAGTCATCACCTGTGTTAGACAACTGAGTCATTCTGGGGTAAGAATACAGAAACGCCCCACACATTAGCCATGAGTCATCATGGGCTGGATAATGGAGACATAGTTTCCAAAAGTAGCCCTCAATTCTGCTCTCTATTGACAAATAGATAAGCCTCAAATCCTTTGCAACACTGATATGAATAATTCTTGTTTGTTTGTTTGTTTGTTTTGGTGCGGGGTTTACTGTGATAATACACTGAACAATGAAAAGTCAGCTAACTTCCTTTCTCTGGCTAGCTCAGCTACTTTCCTTTTATAGCCTAGGCCCCGCTGAGTGGGGATGGTGCTGCCCACAGTGGGCTGAGCACTCTTGCATCAATTAGAAAGTACAAAAATACCGAGTGAACAGGACAGGGTGAGTGTACTGGCTGGTTTTGTGTGTCAACTTGATACAAGCTGGAGTTATCACAGAGAAAAGAGCCTCCCTTGAAGAAATGCCTCCATGAGATCCAGCTGTAAGGCATCTCCTCAATTAGTGATCTAGGGTGGGAGGGCCCATCATGGGTGGTGCTATACCTGGGTTCTATAAGAAAGCAAGCTGAGCAAGCCAGGGGAAGCAAGCCAGTAAGTAACATCCCTCCATGGCCTCTGCCTTAGCTCCTGCTTCCTGACCTGCTTGAGTTCCTGTCCTGACTTCCTTTGGTGATGAACAGCTGTATGGAAGTGTAACCCTTTCCTCCTCAATTTGCTTCCTGGTCATGATATTTTCTGACTGACTGACTAAAACCGTGACTAAGACAGTGAGAGTGGTGATTTTTCAACTGGGGTTCCCTCTTTCTAGGTGATTCTAGTTTTCTCAAAAAAAAATGTTTATTACTAAAACTGTTTTTTTTTTTTCCAGAAAGGCATTTCTTTGTCTAGCTAGATAATAAAACAGGTACTACATAAGGTTAACCAGCATAAGTCTAAGTGTGATTTCCACATGTGTTATCACGCAAGGAGATCCAAGTTGTGGCTTTAAAAACTGCATGTAGTTGATAAATGTGGATCCTGTATGATAAGTACTTTTGCTTATTCAGTCTACTGTGTTCCCACTCCCACAGTGCAAACATGCTCAGATATTTAAGAAAAGCTTCCTGACAAACCTAGGTGTCAACTCTGTTATTCTTTCCTGGAATACCATGAGAGTAAAACTAAGAATGAAACACTCCCCAAATCAGATAATCAGGCAGTTGGGGTGGCAAATTCAACACCAGCCCCCTCTGATATATTAGAATATCTAGGAGTTCAGAAATTAATTCTAAAACATATATAGAAAAAAGTTACCCTAGCACATATTATTGCTGATATCAACACTATTTAAATTTATTACAGGGACTAATGATGATGGGAAACTGAAGAATCTGATATTTGAAGAGGAATGCACAGTAGGCTTTAGTAATAGTACAGTTGAAATTTGTGACAGATTTTAAGCCCACCATTTTTCCTCCTGAATCTCAATTTTTTGAATTTATGAAAAAATAAATGTACATACACTTATAAAAGAAAGTCCATACAATACAAATACATCTGAAATAACACATCAGCAGCAATTTATATAAGCCACAAGAAAGATATGTCCAAGGAACTATATCAAAACTATCTCAGATGGTCATACCAGTCTCACAATCCTGCATCCTGAAAAGTGGGTGGGTCCTTTCCAGACCCCAGAGAGGAGCTAGCTACAAGTTACCACACAAATACATTTATTTCCAAGTAGCCAAGATATACAAGCATGTTCACAATATTGTACACCAATGAGTTAATAAAACATTGTAGATATGATAGATACTAATGTGATGCCTGTTATACTTCAAGCTGCAATGGTAGATATGCACCATGAATCCGAAAAACGCGGGATAAAACCCAGAAATTCATTCAAAATAATTTTGGAATGCATCCCTTTCTGTATGCTACAGAAACATTATTCTGAGTGTGAAGGTAGGGGGGTTGTTACTCTATATTTCTCTCTTCCCCGGCTTTCCCCCTAATGAAGAATTTGATTCTATTTTACCCCTCCCACCCTGTGCTTGCAGATTGCTTGAGAAGACCAAGGCAGCCTGCTCAGCAGCAAAGAAACCGGCTGGCTGCGCAGGAGCTATATATAGCTCCTCCACCTTGGAGATGTGCACACACAGGCACACATACTGATGCCCATGCTGGATTTGGCATGGGGGGAAAAAAGGACAGCCAGAAATGGCTACACCTCTCACTTCTTGCTTCTTTCCCACCATTCCTATTTTTTTCCAGGATTTTTCCCAGCAGGGTGTCTGATTTCCCTGCAATTCTTCTCCCTACTGCTACCAGCAACCTGATTCCAGCCAGAATAGGCACTGGGCCAACACCCAGTGCCCAAATGCGGTCACCCAGGGAGGATGCTTTGGAGCCCATCCTGACACAGTCACTTGACTAGATGAAGTGGTAGTTCCCAGTAGGAAACAGCGAGGCCAGTGGGAAATTGCCTTTCTGCCCTGCCCAATCTGCAGAACCTTGTGGAGGAGGTACCTTGGATTTTCCTCAGATTGGATTCAACAGAAAATGCGGAGATTCTCCCCAGTCACCAAGCCCTAAGGGGTTTTAACCAGGGGAAGTACAAGCCCCTGCCTTCCTTATGGCCAGCACTGGCAGCCAGCGCTGCGCTGGAGGGTACCCCGCAGGTGCGGGGGAGGGGAGCAGGCGGCGCCCAGCATGCGGAGCAGTTGAAGAGCTCACAGGACCTGCTCCTGCAGCTGGCACATCTGCGACCCCAGCCCCCAACCTCATCAGCAGGGCAAACCCCAGGCCTGACCCCACAGACAAGCTGCCGCATCTGCGAGGAAAGTTGCCCAGACGCAGTGCCCCTTGGGGCCCCTTTCAGCAACCCTTCCCTGTGCATCACCCCGGCTCCGGCTCCGGCTCCGGCATCCAGACCATCACCACCCGCTCTATTCCACCTTCTGATTGGTGTCATAGGTGTCGCGGTGACAGCTACAGCGACCCCGGGAGCCGGGGTAACCAGGGCGGGGCAGGGGCTGGGTGGCCTCTGGGAAGCACGCCTTCCCTGAGCTCTGCGGAAGGGCGAGCCTGCCTCCTACCTGTTCCCCACTCCTGTCGCCTCCTCGCTGCCTGGCCCTACAGCTTTCCCGCTCCCGCCGCAAACAGCTGGGAGCGCATCTCCCACCAGCGCCACTCCTCGCCTAGGTGGAGCCCACCCTAGCTACTTGACAGCAGTAGCTGGGGCCTCAGAGTGCAGTTATTGGGGCCGCGGGGAGAGGGAGGCGGGGACCGGAGGGAAACTCACACCTTTGATTGGACAGAAGAGATGTCATTCTCAACTCTAGGGTTTCTGTGGACTGACTCTTAGCTTCTGAGCCCACCAGCGTGGAGTCCTTGTAGTCCTCCGTTTGAAACCATCTGCTTCTGGATCAGAGGGCCTCTGAGGAGGGAAACTACCCTGAGGACCTGCTGTTAAAGGTTCCAAGAGGGAGGAAGGATCTGACAAAGCCAGATCTCTGGAACTTTCCAAAAGAGATTCTCTGCTCCTGGAGATTTAACCAGGGGCACCAGCAGAGGCAAACAAATTGTAGGTATGAAGGTAGACTTCAGTGAAGAAACGGAAAACAGGATGCACGATTAAGTGGAGAGAAATCACAGTAAAATCAGAAATGGAGATTTTGTTCCTTTGTAGTTGCCTACCATTGACCACATATGTCATGAAATGTCCTTACAGCAAAAATTGCAGAAACTCTATATTCCATTTAGCCAAAATTTGTCTATATAGGGTCCTGCATTTAAAATGGGGGAAAATGCTATAAAAATAAACATTCAGAGAAAAGCAAACTGAGACATTTGCCATGGGCAATTCCATGGGTGACAAGTATTTAATGTAACGGCACAATACTGACGGATAACCAGTCTCTCACATGCTCAAGTTCTGGGGGAATATGTGAAACCAGACAGCTAGGTGATCCCAAGCCCGTTTTTTAAGAGGGCAAAATGCCTTTGTGATCAAGTGTCACCTCTGCTATCTATCCAAGTGGAACCAGAAAGCTATACCTGAGGGACTCCTTAGTGAAAGACCAAGGAGAAGTGTAAATAAAATTGGAGTAGAGTGTGTGTTCTCTCAGGACCTAATGAGGAAAGAAGATACCCACTTCTTCCAAATAGCCCAATTTGTCTTCTACCTAGCTAACTTAGCCACCTTAACGCATGCTGAACATAAGAATGAATGTACATGGATGGGTTGGTAAAAAACCAGCCCCCAGGACCAAAGAGAAGGCTAATGCTACCCAAAGCTAAGTGTAGATGGTCAGGGCTCAGATTTTTAATACCATAGGGTCCATCTTGCCATATTCTCTTCACAGCCCTGTAAGACTCAGTCTTTACTGAAGAGGAAAGTGTGGGGAGGGGTAATTTACAAGGAACAATTGATTCAATCTGTTTGCCAGGGATCTTCTTGCAGCTGCTACAAAATGTCAACAGCTTCTGAGTTGTCCCTCCTGCCCCCATAACATGCTGGCTAGCTTTGTATCTTCGTCCTTAATACACACTCCAGTTTTCCTATTGAACTGTACCAAATTCCTGGATTACAGTGCGCCTGTCCTGTGCCATCCATATTTTCTGCCCTGGAACACAGTTCAGCAGCAATGAGATGCAGAACTTGGAACGGGAGCCTGGCAGGACAAAATTAGCAAACAGCCTAGTAGGGAATGTGTTTTCAATGTTAGTATCTCTTGATTGTTCAATAAATCTAAACTACCTGGGCTTTGTGGTACCTTCCAATACACTCTCCTCTGGGAGGAGAAAGCATAGAATGAAAGGGAAAAAATACTGAATATTCAGTTTCATGAGCATTGAAACAGTCAATGAGCAGCCTACTAAAAACTCCACCATTCTCTCTCCCTGCCCCTTCGTTCTTCACTGAACAAGTATTAGCATTATAGATGTGTTATGGGTGAGCTAAGATAAACTGGATTTTATGGAGGTTATTTCTTTCTAAGCACATAGTGCTGGTTGTGTATTTCCTGATCTCATAAACATGTGTGTGCATGCACACAATGAGTTATTAATTACATTCAGATTATTTCTATCTCACCAGGCTTATATATTTTCAAATAAGGTACTTTCCCTGGGTTTGTAATGGCTCTCCTCAGAGAACAAAATCTGTGCATCTGTTCACGGCATACCTATGTTTCTATTTACACAGAAACACTAGCAATGCCTGCTGCACAACAGTTTGCTTTTTGCCAGACCAATTTCACATACTCTGGGATCTGTGCTGTTACAATTCCGAGCTCAAGCATAATCCTAATAGATGGGTGACAGGACTAGATACTTGCATCAGTGAACATCTAGACACAAATAGAGCTCAGCTTGTAAGACCAAACAATCATTATTTTTTCCACCCAATAAATTTATCTGGTATGGGTCCTGTCCAGCTCCCTCACTTTCTCCTCTCCGAATCATCTTTTTATTGATATTTTTTTTCAAAACAGTTCCATTGGTTTATTCATTTTCCCATATTTACAAAACTTGTGACAGTACCCACTTACATTAGAGATGAATTGGGACACAATCAGTATCTACTCGTGGCGTCTGCTCCACGAGGCCGTGATCACAGCTAGTGAGTCTGGTACTTGAGGTATGAGGGAAGCTGATGAGAAGCCAAGTGGGCAGGTTCACTTTCCAGGCTATTTTCCTCGCCAGAGCAAGGAGGGTATTGTTGGAACACAGTCTGGATTGCCTCACCCTGGCTGCAAGGCGGATCACATATCTGGACATCTTGCAAAGTCGCACAGGACAGTTCTGCTCTCTCCCTGGATGGACCCAAGTTCCTAAGCAGTCACAGAGTTCTGCCTTCTTCTCCCTGGATATTTCATTGTTCTACTGCTCTCGGCTCTGCTGAAGCTCACTCCCAGCCCTTCCTTTTTTTTCCCACAATGCACTGGTCCTCATTCTTCAAACATTCCAATTTCCTCCAACCACTGCTTGAACCTCAGTGAGAGTTAAGGAAACCACAACAGCATCCAGCTTTCCCCAGAGTGTTCTCCCTGTTCCTCTCTCCTCCGCCCCACCCACCATTTCCTCACTCTCAAGCTTCCCAAGAGAATAATTCCCAATGTAGCCTGGTGTGAAAAAGAAGAGGGGAGTAGAGAAAGATGTGATCCCCCCCAACCCCCCCCCAATCAAAATTCAAGGCTGCACTCAACACATCAGGATGGCAATCGACGTTCTGCCCACTGCTTTGAAGAATCCTGCTAAACACAGCCTGCAGCATCTCCCAGTCGGCAGCATCTCAGATCTCATCAGCCCACTGACCTAGCTTTTCAGAGGCAATTGGGAAACTCAGACAAGGAGATGCATACCGCAGGAAGCATGCTACCCACACCCAGGAACAAACACATCCACACTCTCTGTGAGTGTGTTATGCTAGGAGACAATACCATCAAATGGTATTCAAATACTGAATATTGGAATTTCTCTCAACATGTGTCTTACCCAGAACCACCGCAATTTTTCCGGAAATTAAGTATGAGGTCAGAATTCCTTATGTTTCAACAGTGATTCCCTGTGTCCCCAAAAGGAGAACTTTCAGAAAAGCCACCTGCTTTTATTGCTAGAGTATTTTCACACGGCTGCCGCTGTTTGACAACAATCTATTGCTAATATCTCATATTTATAATAGAAATCAATGTATAATGCAACAAAAGACCTGTTACTCTTTTGTTTTTGTTTTTGTTTTTTGAGACAGGGTTTCTCTGTATAGTCCTGGCTGTCCTGGAACTCACTTTGTAGACCAGGCTGGCCTCGAACTCAGAAATCCGCCTGCCTCTGCCTCCCGAGTGCTGGGATTAAAGGCATGCGCCACCAAGCCCGGCTGACCTGTTACTCTTTAGTCAAAGCCAATAGGTCCTCACATGTCTGTCAATTCCTAGATCTCATGTGGAAGGGCTTATGGGTAATTAAGTGTCAAGTTATGGCTTTACTCTTTTGTTCCCCAAGAGTTGGGGGTGAGAGGCTATTAACCAACTCCTACCCTCAGCCATAATTAACACACTCTTTCTCTTGATTTAACTCCCATTTTAGACACTGCACATCCTATTTTCAGAATGGCTCTTCAAAATAATGGATACTTCTGCCACCTGTGGTAGACATAGAACTGAACACTAGGCCATTTGTCCCTGTTCCCTGTGCTGTCAGTAGAGTACCTGCAAATGAGTGGCTTATAAAGAGCAGTTACGGATATTGTAAAGTCCAAACCTTTTATCTGGGGAAAGCTTTGTTCTACATCATGCCAAGATGGAAGGCACAAAACCAACAGGAAGGAGACTGTTGGACAAACTGACCTTCAACCGAGTCCACTGGCATTGCTACTCATCTTGTAGTGATAATAAAATACCTGGCAAAAGCAACTTAAGGACCAAAGCTTATTTTGGGGGTGCAGTCCACCAGGGTGGAGAAGTCACAGGGCAGGATCTTGGGGTACCTGGTCACATCGTACCATAATGGAAAGGGAGAGAACTCCACTTATTTTCTCCTTATTCTGTCCAGGCACAGCCCAAGGAATGCCATCACCTATATTTAGGATGGTCTTCCTATCCCAATTAACCAATTCTAGATAGGCTCCCAGACAGGCCTTGAGATTTGTTTCCATAGCAACTCTAAACCGTATTGTGTTGATAATCAAAATTAAGCATCACATCACTCCAGCAATGACTAACCTGGTCCCAGGACAGTGCCAATCAGCTCCTGGGGCTACCCATGCACACTGTTGCCTTTAATGGTCCTTAATGACTCTGTGCACTAGAGATTGGGTTTCTAATGCTGTGAACTTGGGGAGCCCATCCAAGCCACAGTTCTTTTGTTCCCTCTAGAGCAGTAGTTCTCAACCTTCCCGATGCTGCAACAATAGTTTCTCATGTTGTGGTGATCCCCATACGATAACACAAAGGCCCAGAATAGACATCCAGAAAGAGTCCTTGAGCTCAGAATACAAATATTCTATCTATACCTTAAACTGATAACATCAATGCCTGGCTTGCTCCAGGCAGCTCAAATGTAGCCAAGAGATTACAGCAGTCTGAAAAAAAAAAGAATGGTCTTCTGAATCCCGGAATCTGTGACGGCTGCCTTCTAATACACAGTCTACACAGGTGTGATTAATTCAAGGCTCCTGAGAGGGAAGATTATCATGGATTATCCAGCCGGGAGTGTCCCAAATGCAACCACACGGATTCCTGTAAGAAGGAGGCAGAGAGGATTTTTTTGTGTAGAACAGATGGCCATGTGAAGACACAGCAGGAGACGTTTGAGGCACTGGCCATGAAGACTGCAGCATCCAGCCATCTGCTGGGGGAGGGGGGCATCCAGCCACTGCTGGAGGAGGAAGCAAGGAAGGGCAGCATCTCAGGTTGCTAGAGCAGACAGCTCTGCTCCCTCCTTAACCATGGCCCAGCATTACCATTTAAACTCTTGATGTTCCAGAACCTTGTGGGAATAAAGGGTAACTGTTTTAGAACATTTTGTTGTTTCAAATGAGGAAATTATTATTTATTGTGGTATTGCAACCGCAGTTTGTTAGAAGAGACTTAAGCAACTAATATCCGTATTCAGCAGATTTCAGCTGCCTTGAGAAAAGGAAGGCTAAGTGTGGGTGTACGGGAGGAGGGGGTGAAAAAGTTAACTGTCTGCTATTAGTATTCATTGGTAGCAAACGCAGAACAGAACACAGAACAGGCCATCACCATATCCAGTGTATATTTTAAATAACTGGATTTAATTTCTATGTTCCACCTTCTCAGCAACCTAAAAACAAAACAAAACAAAACAAAAAATAACAAAAAAACAAATACAAATGATTCAAACAAAACAGGGAAATGTGATCTGTACTTGAGGGAGAGGTCAGGGATACAATAGGTAGGGGTCTTTAAATGGTTCTCACAAGTGTGCTTAAGGGCCAACACCATCACAGGCTCATAGAAGACACTTTCTCCTGAGACTATTCTCCGCAGACATCTTCATGCAAGAGTGTGTACCATGGGTAAGCCAGTACAATGCAGCAAACCACGCCCATTGCAGAAAGTATGAAGAGCTAAGGCTTATGATAGCTGGAAAGAGGCCTATGCAGATCTGGGAGCTGTTGTTTGCTTCTAGCTTTCTAGACCTTGGTAACCTTTCTCTAAGTTTTACCATGTGAGGCCGACCAATCACTATTAGAACCAGGTATACTTCATCACCCTCTCCTGCCTCCTCCTGGAGCAATTATGACTGACATATTTATTACATTTTCTATATCCATTTCTCGGATGACATCTCTCATTATCAAGGATATGCTGGGGTCCTCACAGAAGAACCAGGGACCAGGGATTTCTTCTAACAACCTCTCCCTAGACTTGCAACCCCGCTCGGGATCAAACTGATTGTCTTTGTCGGCTGTTTCAGCCTCCATTCGCACGGTGCACAGACCCTCCGCCATAAAACATTTGCACAAAACATTTGTGGCTCATTTAAGACATGAGCTAAAGCAGGGTCAGGCTTCTAAGAAAAGTAGAGCAGCCATAGGGCCCGAGTTTTCACCTCCATAGCTGCTTGTTTTCAACCTTTGGCCTCCGGCTCCCCGACCCTGCGCCCCACCCCACGCCCCACCCCCATTTGCTATCAGATGGACTCCAACCTCATCTGCAAACTTAGCTACCTGTTTCTGTTCTCACATTCCTTACTCATAAATGGATTGTAATCATCTATTGTGTTACAAACATCTGTTGCTATGTCTCTCTTCATTACAAGTGAAGGTTTTAAAGGCAAGACTATATTGGATTGATCAGGTTAGCTTCCCGGGACTGCAATAAAGCTTTTTGCCTCTTTGGTAGTTGATGAGGAGTCTTCATAGAAAACACTATGGAGTTAGAAGCTCAGACAGAGGATGTGTGGCATGGTTTGGATATACTGTACCCGAAAGGCTGGCGTGTATGCTGGGAATCTTTCCCTTATGTAATGTAACAGTAAAAGGAGGTAGTGGGACATTCAACCAAGCTATCACCAGGGCTAACGAGGATGGAGAAGCCACCTATAGACAAGACTAATGTCCGCTTCACTGACATTGAGCTTTCTCTCACTCAGGACTGATTAGGTTTGTTTAAAGGGAACCAAGCCTATGGCCTCTCGCATATATGCTCCCTCCCTGTGGTGCATATACCAAATTAACCTGACTGAGGCAGTTCAGTCTCCAATAAACAATAAAAATCAAAGGGTTTTTTTTTTTTCTTATAAAATACCCAGTCTCTGATATTTTGTCATAGTAACACAAAATGGACTTAGTGAGGAAACAGATACAACACTCCAGTTAAGAGTTACATTTTACTGTATGTATATATGAAATAAGTTATTGGAAGATACACTGCCATAGTTAGTGTGATGGAACACCATGACCAAAAGCAGGCTAAAGAGGGAAGGGTTTAATTGGCTTACACTTCCATATTGCTATTCATCATTGCAGGAAGTCAGGACTGGAATTCCAACAGGTAGAGAACATGGAAGTAGCTGAAGCAGAGGCCATGGAGGGTGCTGTTCTAACTGGTTTGTTCTTCATATCTTCTTTGCCTGCTTTCTTATGGAACCCAGGACTGCTAGCCCTGGGATGGTAACACCCACAGTGGGCTGGGCCTTCCCCCCATCCATCACTAATTATGAAGGCATTTTTTATTTTAATTATTTTATTTACTTATACTCCAGTCATCCCCACCCCCCATTGGGAGCTTTGGGTGCCGCTTCTAGGGATTTGGCATTTGTCACTGGGCTCCAACAGGACGTAGGCTCAGATCAGAACATTAGGTACAGTGACCATGGGGCTTTGCTTACTACTTTGCTTAATTACTACCGGGTGTGACTTCTTTGCTTACTACTTAATTATTTCCTTGTGTGATCCTTTGGCTTACTCCTTTGCTTGATTATAATCTTGTGTGATCTCCTTGTTTACTATCTAAGAGCTGACCATAGGTTTTGAATATACCTAGAATGATATAAAAGCAGACTGGGAAGAAAATATACCCGCTTCAGCCTCATCACTGGCTGGAGCCATGTTATAATACTGTCTAATTGTATTTTCCTTTTAAATCCTTACTCCCTCCCTTGAGACCCTGCTGACTGACTGAGCGGGCTTGGTCACGCCCACTCCTATCCCACTGCCTCTCCCACAGTTCCTCAGCCCATTCTGGAGGCGTTTTCTTAATTGAGGTTCCCCCTCTAAAATAATTTTGTTCATATGAAGTAGACATAAAACTCTCCAGCACACACATATATGCTACTTTCGAACTTAATGCTGTATTCATTGAAGTTCTCATATATTTGTGAGAAGCTGGCAGGCTATGGATAAAAGCCCTAAAACTCGTTGGTTCACCTAGGCATAAAGTATGTAGAATTCAGGTTTCCGGACTGAATTCTTACTGAGTGTTTTACTGTATCCAGAAATGCAACTTTCCTCTTACCATTCCTCTGAGGTTTTAGCAATGACATGGCAAGTGTTCAGAACAAATATCTCTGCACACAAGTACAAAGCATGAGCTGAGAAGAAACAACAGGACCCCCTGCCAGATCTGAGCATGTGGCCGCCTCTCCGTCTTCAGGTGAGAAACTGTTGCTTATTCTTTAGGTGACAAAATCATTCCACTTCCCGAAAGACTTGCTATTTGGCAATTTGCTATCTGAAGTTGACTCTGTGCCTAGGCTTCCTTCTAGCTGTTTGTCTCCCTCTTACATGACCATTGATTAGAGAGACCGGTTTTATACTGCATAAAGCTGCCTTAATTTTACCAGAATGCATCATTATTTCCCAAGTCATTACTTCTCTTTAAAACCTATTATTTACTCTAGGCTAAGTAAGTGGTTTTTGCCCTAGGTACAATTCCTCTGTTGAATAGCATATTTTGATACAAATGCAAAGAAAGATGGCATGAAGCCAGGTAGGTCAGGAAAAGACAAGTCACCATGAAAGTTCCTTTGGACCACAGACTTGAAGGTGGCAGAGGTTGAGGTAGACTGTGTGTGGCACTGCTTTTGGGAAATGAGGTTCAGAAGAGGGCAACAGACAATGAGGAAGTACCAGGCCTCAGAGCTAGGGTGACACTGCTTCCCAATGGTCTCTGACTCTGTGTTTCCTCCCATTTAAGTCCTTCCTTCCAAGCAAAACTTGCTTGAGCGGCATGTAGTGACACAGGTCCATAATCCCAACAGTCTGAGCATCTGAAGCAGGAGGGTCACAGGCTAGGGGGGCTAGCCTTAGCTACACAGTGAGACTGCCTCAAAAACGGATGAATGAATAAAAACTTGATGATGCAATAAAGCTCTAATGCTATCACATTCCAGTGGGATGTCTGGCTTTTATTATGCATGGTCAGGCTCCTCCCTGTGTCTCCCAGCTTCTCATATTTTCAGCCACCATGAACTTCATTCTAATTCCTGCTGTCTCTCTCTTTTTTTTTTAAGTTCTTTATCTAATTTTTCCTAATTGGATACTTATGCTATTTTAAAAATCTAATCTTTTAAAATAATTTTTTTTTTATTTTTGAGGTTATAACTACATTATCTTTTATTTCCCTTTCCATACCTCTCCTTGCTGTCATTCAAATATATGGCCTCTTTTTCTCAGTAATTGCAGCTACACACACACACGTATATGAACATATATATTCATATACATATATACATTTGAATATATAGATACACACACACACACACACACACACATATCCCTTAGTATAGCCTGCTCAGTGCATATAGTGTACATATGTTTTCAGGGTTGTCCATTTGATACTGGATAAGCATCTCAGAGGAAAACCTTAATCTAAAATCTGATGGAAATGGGGACATGGCTCTGTGCTTGCTAAACACTCAGGAAAGGAGGAGAGGAGAGGAGAGGAGAGGAGAGGAGAGGAGAGGAGAGGACAGGAGAGGACAGGAGAGGACAGGAGCGGAGCGGAGCGAGGACAGGCTACTGATGCTTACCTATTACCTCAATGCTTGGCTGGAATGGAGATTCAGAGTAACATGGAGACAGGAGAATTGCTTGCTAGCTTCCAACTTAGCTCCAGGTTCAGTGAAAGACTTGTCTCAAGGGACTAAGAAACACCATATTTACACACACACACACACACACACACACACACACACAAACACACACACACACACACAGCATATAGTACTCATTATGTGCTGGGTAAAGTTGAGCCTCCAAATAAAGATTGGAATTTAATGACTTAAACAAATTGTCAGGCTGCTCAGATCAAGCATAACTTACAGGGCTAGAGCTGTGGCATTTGTCTGTCACACATGAAGTCCTGAGGTCAGTTACCCAGAATTGAAAATAAAGCATACATTGCTAAAGCTATGAGGCTGATATTATAGTTATGAGGTAATATAAGGAAAACCCTGGGCATGGTGGTGTGTAGCTTTAATCCCAGCACTTGGGAGGCAGAGGCAAGCAGACCTCTGAGTTCAAGGCCAGCCTGGTCTACAGAGTGAGTTACAGGATAACCAGGGTTACACAGAGAAATCCTGTCTGGGAAAAACACAAACAAACAAAAACCAAAATACATATATAAACAACAACAAAAAGAAAAGATGAAGCAAGCAAGCAGTCTAATTGTACTTTTAATAATCAGGCTAGGAAGTTCAGTTGATAAGAGGTTGCTGTGCTAATATAAAAATACGAATATTATCTATAGAACCTATGATTTATTTTTAAAAAGAAAAGCTCAAATGTGTTTGTTGATTTGCACCTGTAATCCCAGCACTGTGGAGGCAGAGACAGGTGGATCCCTGATAGGAGGTGAGAGGTGGGGGCTTGCCAGACAATTAGCCAACCCTCCCTCTCGGTGAGCCCCAGCCTAGCCCTTCCTTCCTTTTTTTTCTTTTTTTTAATTAGATATTTTCTTCATTTACATTTCAAATGCTATCCCTTTTCCTAGTTTCCTCTCCGAAAGTCCCCTATATCCTCCCCCCCCCCCCAGAATTATGCATGTTATCGATGACAAGATGAACTTCTTCAAACCAAACATGGCTGGAGAAGCTTGTATAAAAAGATAGGCGATACCTGAGGCTTTCTGTCCTTAGAAAAGGAATGTTATAGGGGATATGGGAAGAGAAAGGAGTCCTTCACTCAGAATCTGGTTGTTACCTATCGGTCACTAAGAAACAAGAATGTCTGCATAATTAACATTTACTAGGAGGACTGCTGACAGAGATAATATTCCTGTCCTCCATGGGTATTTTATATTAAAATGACGATGAACTAGATTGAAGACCTCAGTGAGTTTGTTACTGGGTATTTGGGTTCTCTTTAGTGGGCTCTTGATTTCATTGATAAAGTCATTTTAAAATAGACTAAGTAGAAGACTCAAGGACCATTTTATTAGAGTTTAAGGGAAAAGTAACAGTAGGACAGCTGTTAATTTTAAAATGCACAGGATGTGGGAGATGGAGAAGCAGGAGAAAGTCGTTCTTTTAAAATTAAGGTTGGTAACATTGATCTTCAAACAGCTGTAGAAATGAAGGGGTGGGGAGTTTCAGAGAAACATCAAGAAAGCCCCGAATGTCAGAACAAGCATACTTAGAATTTGGGCTGGTGTGTAAAGAAGAGGTTGAAAGGGAGCAAAGGAAAATTTAAGGCTCAGAAGTGCAAGCAGGTTTATTAGTGTCTCTGGTGGAACACATCTGTGGTTTAGGGCACAGATGACTAAGAAGTCAGAGGCTGCAGAGACGGATATGTTGCTGACAGTATTCTGCCATTTCTGCAGCAGGTGGGACAGAGGGCCTCTGAGGAGGTCTGCTTAGGTCTCCTTTGTCTTGGATTCCCCCACCTTCAACATTCATGCATCTTAATCCTTCCAGCCAGGGTCTCACAGCTGTTGGAGGGGCGTGACCTGATTTCTTCAGATCTGACTTCTTAGAGTGATCATTGTCTTTAAGGGTCAGGCTCTTAAACTAATATTTACTGTTATGAAATATAATTGTAGTGAATCCAGGGGCATGGAGGGGGACCTGGCAGGCTCATGCCCAGGTGTCTCCCTGAAAATCATGCCATGTGACAGACCTGAGTTAAGGGAAGTTGCATTGTAGGGGAAGGGAGGGGATCCAGGACCTGGAAAGGTGATAGAGGCAGAGAAGGGGAACATGAAGGGCAGAAAGAGAGAGGCAGAGCAGGAATACATGAGAATAGAGAAAGAGAAACAAAGAGGAAGAGAGAAGTGGGTAGAGAAATGGAAAGAGAGATTCAGATTGGGGTGGGTGGAGAGAAGGGGGGCTGGAGAGAGAGCAGTCTTCTTTATAAACTGCCATACCTGGCTCACACCAGGCAGGCAATGCCAGCAGATGGCAGATGATGGTACAAGCTATTGCTAGGTCGCTGTTGGGAGGAATGGTCTGTAAGCCAACGTTCCTCCCTTTTTGTTTAGTCAAAAATGAGGAGCTAGAGGGGTAATGGTGGGGCAAGTGTGAAGTTGTCCTGTCCTTTCAACTACTTCCTGATGACTTTGGTATGATGCTCTATCTTTGGGGACCTAAGGATACTGGGAAAGATGGCTGTTTTATTGCTATCTGGAGTCTTTGGGACCATCTACAGCTTGGAAAATGCAGGCTCAGTAGAAGTATCTATGAGGGCAGACCAGAGCACTGGTAGGTTGCTTCTCTGGAACTATCCTGGATGCAGATTTTGAGTAAACACCTGGACTTGGCAGGATTCTGGAACATATATGCATATTGGAGGTAGAAAATCAAGTTAAGTAGGTTCAGAACAAATCATTTTTCTTAGGTGCACATTTAAAACCTTTAGGCCTATGGTCTTGGTAGTTGGGGGAGGAGAGTCCCAAAACCAAGAAACAGGGGTACTTATAGGAATGGAGTCCACTTGACCCATAAGAGGTAGACCTGAGTGGGCTTCCTGAAGCCTACAAGAATCCTTTTAAGTCTACATAAAGAGATCTGTTTTAGACATGTTAAATTGTTGAAATCTATATTGTAGAAAACCTAGTAAATGCCATATTTGTGTCATAATAGAGGCTTGGTAAACAATTTTTGTTGTTGTTGTTGTTGTTAAAAGTATGAGCATTCCTTAAGGTGAGCTCAGAGAAGGCAAAAACCTTCCATGGAGTAGAAGTGGCAAGAGGAGCCTTTTCCCTCCATCTAGAAGACTGAGTGAATATAAATTTAGCATAATGAGAAACACCTTTAAGTCTATATTTTAAAGGACAACCAAAGGAAACTTGGAATCTTGAGCTTATGACTATGATTGCTGATCCTGTAGTGGACTGTTTTACCAGAGTTAGGCTAATAATTTATCAGCACTCCATTCACCAGTGTTCTTACTCTTAACTTTTGGAGTCCAAATATAACAGTGGCATAGCGAGTGGGAGGAAGAAACCTGAAGCACTTTTGTTCCTTTACTACGTACCTTAGACCATTTTCCTATCACCATCCAAGTTTTCCATGTCCCCCGACCTTCACACCTTGCATTTTTCAACCTCAAAACACCTTCCTAGACTCGAAAATAGTTTCTTAGATCCTCATAACTTATGCTTTCATATCCTTAGAACTTGCATAAACTTTACATCTTTTTCCATCCAATTATTTACTATGAGATACTGGTGGTTGATCACTGGGAGCAGTCATTTAGGTAAGGGAGTAGCAAAATGTTATATGTAAGACCTGTTATTATTATTTTTTAACATGAAGCCCATGGGTGAGGCAAACCTGTTTATCTTTATAATAAAAGACCTGGTGTTTTCAATTAGGTAATGAATTGACTAATAAACTAACACAGTGGTGATTTACCTTGGGGTAAGGAGCTAGTTGCCTGTTGTTCTCTAGCTGTCAAGTTACAGTTGGCTTAGTCATCAATGTGGTCAGGGAACTGAGAAGGAAAAATTATAATCTAGATAGATGCCATATATTCATTAAAGTGACAGAGGTTAGTCTATAGTCCACTACCTAAACAGTTCTTCCAGGATCCTGTTGTCTCTATTGCATTGTGGGCAGAGTCAGTCTGGCCATTTGTTGCTGTGTCCATATCTTCTTGGTGTCCTTGGTGGAGTGACTGTTAGGATTTGGGATTATCTGTCATAGTAAATTTAAACAATGCCATATTCAGTAGATCTATGGCAGGATTGAGAGCCAATGCCTACTAAATATGTCTGAGTTCAAGAATCGATGCCTGTTTCTAGTTATCTGGTTATCTGCTTTAAACTGTACCTAGCAAACATAAAATGGGAGGCTAGTATTATAAAGTTTAATATTGTAGTTAGCTGCATCAGTTCTTAGCATGATTTAAAAAATATTCTTGAACACNTGACTATCAGCTTTCATTTCCTAACTATAGTAGCTTCTATAAGATTTTAGATTTGAGTCTTAAAAATCATGGACTTGAACTGAAGCTATTCTAGTATCAAAATAAAGTTTTATATCTATAAACATAGCCCATAAAGATACTGGGAACTTTTGACATCTATATGGTGTATCATTATAAGAATCTATAGCTTACAAAAATCTAAGGCTGTATTTTTTTTATAGCATAACAGGATAAACATAGCTTTGTGGAAGTGATCTTTAACCTTTTTAATGTTGTAATCCCATAAAGTAATATTAAAATAAGGAACCTTCTTAAGAGTAAAGACATATAGCAATGCTGTAACCATTTACAGAAACAAAATAACAACCATATAAAAATGTTATTTCAAATCAAAAGCACCTTTGGACACCTGCTCCCCTGGTCTGCTAATGTCATGGATTTTTGCCCTTAAGCAAGATGGCAGTGAAGCTAATGACTTCCCATAACAGAGATGGCTGCCAGCCATTTGACTGCCCTTAACCAAGATGGCAGTGAAGCCATGACTCCACTTTATCCAGCCCTTAGCAAAGATGGTCTCTAGCTGTGTATTGCTCACATCACAGAATGTAATGATGTCACATGATTTAAGATTATCTGAGCACAAAATTTCAATTACTAACCCCAACTTATAAGTTTTAACCATATCCAACAATAACCCTGTTTTTGACCCTGGACATTAAAAACATGCCTGAGTCTAACAAGGGTTAGCAGTAACATATTTTCAGAGTTTCCAATAAGTTTAAACAGCATAAAATAGCAGTAGAACACTATGAATCAATTTCAAAATTATCCATACTTGAATACTTTCTGAATCCCTATTATATTAGATCCAGTAGCCAGAAAACATAGAGGGTAATTGAGCCTCAGGGGCTGGTGGCAAGAGGAAGAAACAACATTCATTCACACAAGCATGCAGTGGCTATGTACTAGCAAAGACACATATTCTAAATTAGCTTTTGTTAATTGAGTAGACCTTTATGATCTTTAAATTTCATTATATTAAAAAATTCTAAGTAAGGGTTGAATTGTATACATAGCATGGTGTAAAAATATAACTCTGAATTTCTATCACTATCACCATCATCATCATCATCACCTACAAATCCGTACTAACTTAAAATATGGGACTTGCTTCTTTTTTAGCATATAAGAAGACATAATAACAAATAGTTCAGTAGAGCTGAGAAGTTATATAATTGTTGCTTCCTACCACATGATCATTGTAAGATGGCAAAGTTACATGGTACATTGCAAGGCATATGGCCAGCGTGGTTACTAATATTTAAAACATTTTTCCTAGTTGATCTATCTATCTATCTATCTACCTACCTACCTACCTAGTGGGTTGCATCCAAATTATCCAGATACATACAGAGTTATATCCAAGTTAGATACACATAGAGTTGAATTTGAGTTACTTACACATACACATACTTTAAAGGAGCTCAATAAATCTAAAGGTTGTTGCAGATTATATAGACTTTAACCTGTATCCAGAGCAACATATAAATTCTTAGATGAGAGTTTACAGCATGATAGATAGATAGATAGATATCACTTGAGAGCAGAATGTAAAAACATGAGATATAAGATTTTTAAGAGTTGAGAAGCAGAACTGTAAGTAAAGGACATAGTAAGTATATATAAGATATTTGAGAATCATTTGTGTGTGGAGATAAAAATCTGAAAATTCAGGCAGTATATAAACATGGTATTACAGCTTATTTGGAAGAAGAAATGGCCAAATGTACAATTGTTCACTGACTCGTGGGCTGTAACCAATGGATTAGCTGGGTAGTCAAGGACTTGGAAAGATCATGATTGAAAAATTGGTGAGAAAGACATCTGGGGAAGAAGTATGTGGGTAGATCTCTCGAAATCAGATGTGAAGATACTTGTATCCCTTATAAATGTTCATGGAAAAATGACTTCAGCTGAGGAGGAGTCCAATAATCAAATGAGTAAGATGACCCGTTCTGTGGACAGTCATCCTCTTTCACATGCCATCCCTGTCAATGGGCACATAAACAAAGTGGACATGGTGACAGAGATGACGGTTATGCTTGGGTTCAAAACCATATACTTCCGTTCACCAGGACTGACACTGCTACAGCTGCTGCTGAGTACCTGTGGGGAGCGGGCGTGGCCGCATGGGCCAAAGATGGCGCCCTGGCTCTTTGCTAAAGCCTCGTAACCTCGCTTGTTTAGAAATATCTTTAAAAATATCTTTCCCACTACTTACTGTGGACCTTTTCACTGCTTCTCGAGTCTCCTGACTTCTGACAGCAAGGACTCCTCCTGCCTCTGCCTCCTTCAGCAAATCCTACCGGCGTGTGCCACCACTACGGGCCTGGAGCACCCAGCCTTGGCCTCACTGCCTGTGAGCCTGCCGACCAGTCTGACCCCGTCCTGAGCTCTGGGAGAGGGTCGCTCACTGGTGCTGGTTCTGTCCGCTGTCTCCGGCCCTTGGCGATTTCTGCTGTCAATGGCTGCAGCTCTCAGCGTCTTCCTAGCAGCACCCACTTTGTCTCTCTCGCTGCTCGCTTTCTCAGTCTGCTCTCGTTCCAGCTTGAGTTCTCGTTCCTGCTTGTGTTCTTGTTTTTCTCAAGTTTTCGGCACCAAAATGTCGGAGCCCAATCTCTGACCAGCAGAGATTGGAATAAACGACATTAACTCCAAAAAGCAGGTTCAGAGCAGCAGCAGCCGCTTCTCTTTATTAGGAGGTTTCTTGCAGCTTCCCCAGCTTCTCAGTCAGTTCTCAGTCGGCCTTCAGTCTCTTCATCATCATCAATCAATCATATATCTCTAACTCTCTGGGACTGTTCACACTTATCCTCTTCCATTCACTCACGTCACCTCACACCACCCAATCATAGACGCACACATCCAAGGCAGCGTGCAGGATTGGCTGATAGGATGGTCTCTCGAGATGTTGCATTAACCTCTCGAACGAGGTACACGTGTGCATGATTGAGACTGAGGTAAACAAGTGAGGTTACGAGGCTTTAGCAAAGAGCCAGGGCGCCATCTTTGGCCCATGCGGCCACGCCCGCTCCCCACAAGTACCAGATCTGCCAACAAGAAACCAACCCTAATCCCAGATACAGCACCATTCCTTGAGGTGACTATCCAGCAATCTGGTGGCTGGTTGCCAACATTGGACCAGTTCTTTTGTGGAAAGGACAACATTTTGTTCTACTAGAGTAGATACTTCTAGTTATGGATTTGCCTTTCATGCATTTATTGCTTCTGCCAAAACCACCATCAGTGGTCTTACAGAATGTCTTATCTATCATCATGGCATTCCACACAGTATTGCTTCTGACCAAGGAACTCATTTCACAGCTAGAGACAAGACAGTGGGTCTATGATCATGGATTCCATAGGTCTTACCATGTTCCCTTATCATCCTAAAACAGCTGGCCTGATAGAAAGACAGGATGTCCTTTGAAAACACAATTATTGTGCCAATTAGGTGGTAGTAGCATGGAAGGCTGGGGAAGTGCTCCACAGAAGGCAGTATATCCTTTGAATCAGTGTCCAATAAATGGTACAATTTCTCCCATGGCCAGGATTCATGGGTCCAGGAATTAATGGGCACAAAAGAGAATAAATCCACTTACTGTGACTCCTAATGACCCACCAGGAAAGTTTTTGCCTCCTGTCCCCACAACTCTAAGTCCTGCTGGCCTAGAAGTTTTGGTTTCAGAGGGAGGAAGTGCTACTGCCAAGAGCCACAACAAACATTCTATTGAACTAGAAACTCGGACTTCCCCTGGTCATTTTTGGCTTTTAATACTCTTAAACCAACTGGCTAAGAAAAGGAATAACAGTGTTGGAGAGGTGATAGATCCAGATTACCATGGACAAATTGGATTTCCTTCCCACCGTGAAGGTATGAAGGATTACATCTGGAGTGGAGGAGACCCTTAGGTCATCTATTAGTATTGCCATGTTCTGTGATTAAAGTTAATGGGAAACTATGGCAGCCTAACTAAAGCAGGATGACAAAGGGCACAGACCCATCAGGAATGAAGGTATGGGTCACTCCTCTAGGAAAAGAGCTAGGACCTGCTAAGGTGCTTGTAGAGGGTAGAGGAAATACAGAATGAGTAGTAGGGAAAGGTAGTTATTAATACCATCTAAAGCCGCGTGACCATTTGCAGAAACAAGGATTATTTGAGACATGAGTGCTTCTGTTTTATTTTGTTACTAAAAGCATGTTTCCCCAGGGACATTGACCTATTCTAAATTTACAATGCATCTGTGGTTATGTGAGGGATAGTTATATCACGTAAGGCATATTTATGACCTAGTTGTTGGTTTTTCTTGGACATGAGATATGATTTGTGTCAAGTTGACAATGGGTGGATTTTGAAAGCTATTCCCACTTGTCAGCTTGACTTTATCTGAATTAACTACAAACCAGAAATGGAGGTCACACATGTGATCCAGATCTTGAGGCTGGAAGACACAGGCTTTTAATCCAGATCTTGCCGCATAATGGTCACGAAAAGCTTAAATCCAAACAAGGTGGTGCATGCCTTTAATCCCCATAGAAAGGGGCAAGCAGATCTCTGAATTTAAGGCCACCCTGGGACAGAGCAAGTTCCAAGTAAAAAACAACTTAGGTCCAGGTGTGAATGTACATACCTTTAATTTGGACCATGCCTACTGCTGGTATTCTAAAGAAGGACAATAGAAGAAGGACGCCTTCCTTCTCTTCCTGCTTTCACTTATTTGCCATCACATCTGTGGTAACACACTTCTTCAGTATCACAGCTTGTACAGAGAAACAGCTTTATGTAGCTACACCCAGCCTTATGGAACTGAGCAACTACTAGACTCTTAGACTTTCCATTCACACCTGTCCACTGTTGGGTTAGTTGGACTGCAGATTGTAAGTCATCCAATAATTTCCCTTAATATATAGAGACATTCCATAAATCCTGTGACTATGGAGAACTCCGATTAATACAGCCTTTCTACATGTCTACTTGTTTGCCTCTACCTGTTCCCCAAGTTCTAACTCCTCTCTCCTTCCCTCATTAAATCCCTTTCACACTAGGTTTTTTGAATGGTGTAATTTTTCAGGGACACACTTTGGCATGGACCCACCAAAGGTAATCCCTTGCCTCCTTATATTTCAAAACACTCAGGGAAGCCAGGGAAGAGTCAGCAATGACAAGTCTTTTATAAACTTAGAACAGTTTATAAACCAAAAATGGGGTGGGTGGGTATCTCTGTACTTAGAGCTCTGGAAACCATCTAAATACCAAACATCTGGCTACTTTATTATTACATTTAAAAAATCATCCTTCATGAAAAATGATGACTACCAACACAGGGTTTCAAAATGTACATGAGAATATTAGATTTCTGTGGCCCCTAAAAAGACATGGAAGGAAGAGTTGTCTGACCCTGTACAGTGTTTACCATCATATATACCCAGCAAAAGGGCATAACTTCATTTCTATGCGTGGTTGAAAATGCCTGTAGAAAAGGTGGCTGTGATTCTTTGTAGAAATTATTGCAAGAGGTATCTATTTTCTTCCCTAATCCCTCCATTCCTGAATTGCCTTGCCTTGCCTAGCAGCAAGGGAAGCTGTGATGTGTAGTCTTTTAGAAAGATCCTATCATCCAAACTCTAAGGGATATAGAAAAATGGGGATCAGGGACATAGGTTTTACTTAGCTATTTCTTTCTGTGGAGGGTATTTGTCTTAGTGTAGTTAGGCATCCACTGAAGAGGGCAGGGGTTCTATGGTTATTTAGGATGAAGTTTTAATTGGATTGACTATGATGGATCATGTGATTGCTGTCCTGAACTCCAAAAGAGGCTTTTGCAAAGTTGTAATTTAGGCAGATGACTTGATTTCAGAGTAAAACAGTGATTTCCAGATGCCAGAGTCATTGCTATAATACTGTGAAGAGATTCCATGACCAAGACAACTCCTATAAAAAGATGTATTTACTTTGGAGCTTGCTTACTGTTTCAGAGGTTAGTTCATTTTGATCATTGTAGGGAGCATGGTGGCATCCAAACAGACATGAAACTGGAGAAGTAGCTGTGCTTGCTATATACTGATCATTGTAAGCAAAGGAACTGCAGAACACAACAGCCTTTTCTCAGTGACTTAGTAACATGCTGACTATAGGGAAGTGGGAGCAAGGATTTTGAAGGTTCTGGAGTAACACAAGAGAGGTTAATTCTTATCTATATGTTTTTCTGTGTAGAAAGTGGTATTCAAATAATAAATGAATTCTAGAATGTGCCATTTACATTTTGAGGCTAATCAATAAGTGGTATCACAATCTCTGAGACTGTGGACTGCAGAAAAGCAGTGCTAAGGACAAGGCGTGTCATGGGAAAGTTGCTTTATATTTCATGGAACTGAGTTTTACATTTCTGTACTCTGATAAGAAGCTGCTGTTGAAATAGAGAGTGTTTGAGGAGCTAGTTCATGTATCAAGTAAATGAGTTTACAAGTAAAACATCCCTATGCTGACAGAGAGGGTGCATCTTCTCATTTCTCCTTGAACCTAAATGAAAACAGTATGATTTATGAGATCTACAATCTTTTCCTAAAAAATGTTACACATGCATACTTCTAAGGGGAATAAAACACAAATATTTACGTTTGGTGTCATTAGTCTGCTTTCTGATGCTGTGACATTGACCAAAATCACCTTGCAGATGAAGAAAGGAATTCTTGGCTTGGTCCAGGGAAACCAAGGCAGGCAAGAAACTAAAACAGGGACCTAGGGGCAGGAACAGAGACAGACACCACGGCAGAGCATTGCTGACTGGTTGGCTTCCAGGCTTACATTCAACCACCTTTCTTAGACAACCCAGGATGATATGTGTTAGGATGGTATTACTCACAATGTACTACTGGGCCCTTCTCTATCAATTGGCAATAAAGAAAATGCCCTACAGGCCGATAGGGCGGAGGCAATGCTGCAATTGTGATTACTTCCTTCCAGGTGTCTCTAATGTCTTCCATGTTGAAAAAAAATTACCCAGCACATCTGGCGTTCAAAAAATGAATTAATATAAAAAAAATCTGAGCAAAGGGTAGTCAGGGTTAAGACAGATATTTTCAACCAGTATTCATTGCCTCACCTCAGGGGAAAAATAACTGTAATTTGAACTGTATCCACTTTTTTTGTTGTTTGTTTGTATGAATTTTTAGAACTGTGAATGCATTTTGAAAAATCAGCAAAACATTTTTAAGCTTCTAAAAATATACTTAACACTTTTTTAAAAAGTTAAAGAAGTAATTGTCATAAAACATCTAACAGTGAGCAGAAAAAATTATCTAGTCAGAAGCATCAAATGCATAGCACGGTTGGATTCAATGTTGGTAAGGAAATGAAACACAATTTTCAATGTCTAGGCTGCTCAAGAGTAAACACAGAACATTTACCAGTCACGGAATTTTGAAAGCCCTCAGGGAAAGAGATGGAACTACAGCTTATTTGGTAATCTTTTTAAATCTTGCTTTGGAATAATATCCAGGCATCACGGTTAAACATAAACTTTCAAAAATAATAAAATAGAGTAGAACGTGGGCAACTTGAAATAAAGAAACAGTAAGGTTTCAGATTCAATGGGTCTGCCATCGATCTACCCCTAGGTGCCAGATTTCTTTAGAGGAAGAAGACCCACAAGTCCTCAAGGCAAGTTCCCTCCCCAGCTTATAAACTGAGTGTCAAGGAGACCGTTCCAGTCCACTACTGCCCCCGAAGCTTCACATTTCCCTAGCGTACCAAGTTAAAGAACTCATATGCTCAGTAACAGAGACTGCTTTTCACTTTCTACTTTGCGCTGATGACTTTTCTGTTCTCAACACCTATAGAAGGAAGCAAATCAAGAGTGTGACGTGTCCATCAAACAGAAAAACGGTAAGCTGATGGCCAAGAGCTGTTCTCAGACCTACAGCTGACTTGCATAAGGCTGCATGCATCTTTTAAGCTTTTCCTGGTGTTAGTAATTACCAAGTTAAAGGTCCCATCAATGCTTAAACAGAGGCTAAGTATTGGCTTTATATGGCAAAAGATTCTCTAATGCACCTAATACATGTTCTTTGAGAAATACACTTCAAAATACAGAAAGTCGGAAATGTTGGCACTTTTTGTCACCCCTGCATCTATCTACCTTCTCATCCACAGATATCTTGAGTTCCAACTTTATAGATGCCCTGGCTTCCTGCCTCAGCCAGAGCCCATGCCAACATTCCATCAGTTGGCAGTGAGAAAATGATATTTTTACAATGTAAATAAACCTTGTTGTCAGAGATCAAAAGTTTCATAATGAAATTCCAGATCACCAAAGGAAAACTATAAACATTTCACCATGGTCCAGAAGACACTGTAATTTAACCTTTGCCTATATTTAACTGAATGCAAGGGAGAGCCACTGTGATGTCAAACAGAAGGTGGGCTGCACATTGCTCCTGCAAACTGAGAGTTCTATTTTGATTGTAATGAGAATCTATAAGTATAGGAAACGTGTATACATAGGTTAAAAAAAGTACAAAATTGGCTTTTTAAGGGAAGGATATCTTTCTGAGCACATATCGAATTATTTAGCATATGTGTAACTACAGCAGGTTGCATATGTTGGTTGAAGAAACAATTATTTTGGAAATGACGTATCTTTGCACAATTTCAATGTAAATTTTCTTGGTCAGGCCAAACTGAAAAAAAAATAACTTTAGATTTTATTAAAGTACTTGGGATTGTCTTCAGTCTGTGTATGAACATTTTTCACAGGCATAATTTTAATACAAGTGAAGGAGATTAACCTAAAATACTATAAATCAAAATAATGATAGAACTACCAGCTGAATGATAAAAATAAATACATGTAAAAAGTCCTTAAAATACAACTTGTCCAGGGCCCACACTTCCTCAGAAATGTTGCTATTCAAGCCTTTGAAAACTGGACCATAATTTCCCTTTGAAATTTTTTAATAGATCAAAGAGTTACCACAGAAATCCCCAAACAACATTTGTAAGACAATGAACCCACAGACAGCAGAGCCTTGTTCCTGAAGACAGTAATGCTAACTAATCATTGAACATAGAGACATCAAGCTGGTATCTACATAGAACCTTCACCCCTGCACTCTATTTACTTTGGTATGGGAAAAAAATTACTCTTCGGACTATCAAAAGAGAAACATAAATATGAGGTCAGCCACAAAATTTTGATCTATAATCTGTCTTGCTTACAAAATTCATTAGGGCAATAGTTGCAGAAAATTTGTGGGATTGACCAACCAATGTTTGATCTGATTTAAGGCCCACTCTATGAAACCAGCACTGCTGTGGTGATCAAGAACAAAAGACTAGATATCCCATAAACCTCGGTGTGGTAGTTTAAAGATGCTTGGTCCAGGGAGAGGCAATATTTTGAGGTGTGGCCTTGTTAGAGGAAGTGTGTCACTATGGGTGTGGGCTTTAAGACCCTCCTCCTAACCACATGGGAGCCAATCTTCTCTTAGCTGACTTCAAATGTGGGCAGGGATCTTCAGAGAGAGAGAGAGAGAGAGAGAGAGAGAGAGAGAGAGAGAGAGAGAAAGATTTTGGAACACACACTCTAAATGTAATATCTCCATCAAATTTCTTCCCTCAGAGCTCAGGGACGGCTGTTGATGAGGAGGCAGAAAAAGTGTAAGGACATCAGAAGAACCAGGCCCTCTAAAATCAATTGACTTATGAACTCACTGAGACTGAATTTATATGAACTCACAGAGACAGAAGCAGCAAGCATGGGGCCCCAGGTGCTCTAGGTATATATCATAGCTTTCAGTTGAGTGTTTTTATGGGGCTCCTGAATGTGAATGAGTGGGTCTCTGATTCCTGCAGAAGTTTCCATTTGTGCACATTTCTATAGCACACAGTCATTGCCCTCTAACTATGGTAACGAGACATAATGTTGAACACAACTTACAACTGTTAGCCTGGTAAGCCTCTCCACACACAGTCTTGATTCCAGAGAGCACTACAGTTTCCCTCCAAGTATCATTAGAAAAAATAATTTGGGCTGTGTAAGTTAACCCCTTATGACATATCTTAGTAAAATGTATTTATAAGTGATTACTCAGCATTTCCTTTTTGTTCCACATATCATCCTCACTGTACATTGCTCTGGGACATTTCTTAACAATATCTTGAAGCATTTTCTTAAAATGTCTGTGGATGTGATGTACAGTAATTATGTATAATTCTCATGACTTGGCAGTCTATTTGAATACTTTAAGGAGACCTAATTTAGGATAATTTACATTTAGTGGATCTATTTTCACAGTCTGTAAAATTTTTCATTCTAAATTCTCATGAACCAATTGTCTTGAGTTTCCTGGCTTTTTTCCCCCACTGGGTGTTTTAATTCAGCTTAATTCCACTGTCAGCAAAGTGTGTGTGTGTGTGTATGTGTGTTATTATTTTTCTAATTTTTTCACACCATACAAGTCAGGCTCCTGTAGAAAAAACTGATAAAGTGATATATCAAACGTGTATTTATCAGATTTGTCTAGGTAATCCAAAGTGACTATTTTCACACAAGAGCATCTGAGAACCCAGTTCATGTTGGAAGGCTGAAGAAGCTAGCCTTCCTCTGATTTCAGGGAAGAATGGTAGTTTCAGCAGCTGTAATAGCACACAAATTGGTTCTTAACACCTACCATGGCAGCTCTCAAACTCCAAATCCAGGGGATCTATGATCTTCTGGTTTTCTTGAGTACCAGTCATATACATGGAATACATATGTACATGCAGGTAAGATACGCATGCTCTTAAATTTTCATAAAATTATTACTAAATGTATAGTGGAAAGATTTCATGGGTACATTGGTGCAAATTTTAGATTGCAAAGAAAGGTTTTAGTTTTTCAAAGAACAGTGCGATTGAAACAATAACATATACATGCATGCATATTTATTCACAGCAAAGCATTAACATGTGTTGCCTCACTTTCACATTTAGTATACAATTTAAACAAGGGGTAGGGATTAGCAGGAAACACTTGCCATCGAGCCTGATGACCGAAAGTCAATCTCTAGGGCCTCTGTAGAAGGAGGAGTAAATCAGCCCCTGCTGTGGTACACACACAGCTCCAAAATCTTTATTATAAAAATGTCTAGAAAAAAAGATTGTTTTTCTTGAAAGTGTATGATGTCACTAATTTCTTTAAAAAAAGATACCTAAAAGACTTATCATAGATGTGAGTGAATAGCAGTCAACTGACTTTCTAAAATATATGAAAAAGGACCTAACAGGGTCTCCTAATAATGGGGAGAAGCCAACTGACCATCTGTTTTTACCAAATGAGTCTTTTAGTAGTGGGACTGGGTTGCATTCAATTGAATTGTTGACTAACAGGGGCCCATGGAAATCCCTCAACAACCCAGTTGCTAAGAAGACAACAGGATGGTCTCAGCAGACTGGACAGTGGTGTCTAATTACTCAGGACAACACCCACAAAACTTTGAACATGGGCAAGCTGAGCTGGTACCTACATGGAACCTTGACCCCTGAATTCTACAGTCTTTGGTATGGGAAGATACGCTGAAGGCTACCGAAGGAGAAATGTAAAGCCACAAAGCATTTGACCTACAGTCTGTCCTGCCTGGAAGATGTTGTAGGGCGATGGTGGCATAGAACTTGTGGAAGTGGCCAGCCAATGTCTGATGTGACTTAAGGCCCACTTCATGAGACAGAACCCATGATTGGGTGGCCAAGAAGCAGGGAGTTAATAGCCTAGATACCTAAGGTAAAACCAAACACTATCGGTCTTTAAAAAAAAAAAAAAAAAGAAGCCATGAAAAGACTCCTAAAGATATTCTGCTGAATTCATAGATCAGTGCCTTACTCAGTCAGTCATCTGTGCAGCTTCCTCTGGCAACAAATTGGAACGGATACAGAGACTCGCAGCCAGATATTACATGGAGAGAGAGTCTAGATCGCCATTGAATCCCTCCCCTCACAGCTCAGGGAATCTCATAGAAGAGGAGACAGAAAGAGTATAAGAGCCAGTTGGGATGGAGCACACCAGAAGAACTGGGCCCTCTATGTCAACATGATTGATGCACATGGGAACTCACAGAGAAGGGTTTGATGGAAACATCCAATTTAGGGTTGAATGTTCCAAGGTCTCCTGCTCTCTGTGGGTTTTCAGCTGGGGTCTCTGTTTCTATATGTTATAGGAGGAAGCTTCTCTGAGGATGGCTGAGAAAGATACTGATCTCTATGTATAGCAGAATGTCATTAGGAGTCGTTTTATTGCTACGGTGTTTGTTTTGTTTTAATTTTTACTGTATAAAAACAGTAGTATTTGCTTTTACCTTTCTGTACCTTCACAGCAGTGAAGGCTCTATGCAGGCACCAACTCAATTTCTCTACATGCAATGAGTTGTGTGGTGTTGTCTTCAGTAGTGGGGCCTTGTCATCACTTTATGGAGAGTGACTTATAGTCTTACAACAGCCTGGGTTGCTTGGAGTTTTCCCTTTGTCCAACAACTCAATTAGATGTAACCTAATCTATGTATTGAAAACATCATTTAGTGACAGGAAATGACCAGTTGGGGCTCTGGATCCTCAAATTACTTGACGATTTTATTGAGAGTGCCCTCATATATGTTTATGTTTTAGGAAGCTTCTACTGTGTTAGAGGTTGTTTTGTTTTGTGTTTTACTGCCTCTCCAATGGCCCTTCATTTTTTTAGCTGTCTCTCTTCATATTCCTTTCTTTGTCCCTGTCTCCCTCTGCTCCCTCTCTCCACTTGATCCTCCCATTCCAGCCCCTTGTCCCTACCTATCCATTCTATTTCTCTTTCCTGGGGAGACTTATGTGCCTTCCCCTGCCCCAGCCTCTCTCTATAGAACCATAGAAGACTGTAGACTTTTTAATGCTGGTATACGAGGAGCTCACCTCAGCCTTTGAATATGCACATCATCTGACATATCCAGATGAAGCTTGAAGATCTTCTTTCTCTTTGGATGAGATGACTACTTCATAAACTAATTCACCTCCAAATACCCAGTTGTGGGAAGATTTTCTTCACTGGCCAACACTCTTTTCTCACTTTTGTGCCTGGAGCCTGCTTTTCAGCTTCCTCCTTACCTGTTCTGATAATCCTACTGTTGGGTTAGAACCCTTGACTTTCTCTAGGCTTTGGCATTATGATATTTCTGGTGCTATTTCAAGCTTGAGTACATAAATGAGGAAAGAAATGAGGGAGAATCATTGAGAGGGAGCAAGGAAATTCTGTTAGAGTAACCAGAGATAACGCATTATTCCAGATACATTGTAATGAAAAATCGACTCCAGACCCAACATACCCACCAACCATAGTTCTATTCAGGTAGCTTTCAAATTCACTTTAATATGAATTTTTCAACTCTTCTAAGGCTCGGTGATTTGAAATGTTCAACATGAAAAAAGATTAAGAAAGAAAAGAAGTAATAGCAAATTCCCCTAAGATCAATTTGTGAATTCTTCATAGCCTCTGCCACAAGCCAGACATAGCTGGCTCTGTTCTCTGACAATCCTGTAGACACTGCACTCCATATAATCATCAAATACATATGAGGTGACCAAGCATGGTGGCATATGCCTTTAATCCCAGTACTTGGGAGGCAGAGATAGATGGATCTCTGAGACCAGCTTGAGTTTGAGGTCAGTTTGTTCTACATAGCAAGTTCCAGGACAGCCAGGGCTAAATAGACAGACACTGCACACACACACACACACACACACACACACACCCGCCGCCCTTTGAAAACAAAATAAATTATACACCCATATAAGGCAACAAAGGGGGCTGCTTTTTCCCACTTCTAAACATCTTCTGCATGAATTTAATACATTTTGGAAATATAATAAAAGGCCAACAAGAAACTGGTAAACAGTGAAACATCTGGGATAATTTTAACTTAATAAAATGCAAAATCTGGATAAACATTGAATACGGACTCTTAAAGGTCAAGCTACTGTGTCTCATGGAGGGTGCAGTCACAATAATTATGTGAGGATTTCCAAAGCCAGCCCTCATAATGTCAGAATTATTTTCAGATGTTTTATTTTCTCCTCTAGCTTATCCTTAGCTTTTTTTCCCTACATCACCAGAATGACTTCTTCAACCACAACTGTGATCATCCCATCATGCTACCAATTCCTTGGTTCAAAAGCATCCTGTAGAACCTCGTTGTTGTGAAATAATGTGATAGTATCTTTGTATGGTACTCCAGACCTCCAAGCATAGTTCTGAAGTTCCCTGTCTAAATATTACTTAATGTCACTTACACATCCTCTGTTTTATGAACTGGATCATTTCTACCATCTCTACACTCCCATCATTTGTTTAGAAAGATGGATCACTCATCTTCCTAGTTGCTTTCTCCTTTGTACTCTAATACAGACATTAGTATATTTATTACTTCTTTGTTGGCCTATGTGCATGCATGAGTATGCATACATGATATTTCTATGGCACTTGCTTTCTGAGACCATGGTTTACTTTCTATATTCACCAAAACTCTGAACATTTTGTTAGTGCTAATAAATATGTATTGAAATGAACAAATGGCTATGGGCCCTAACGAAACTTAGCATTTTACCCATGTATAATTTTTAAACTCATAAGGTGTGTTCCAAATACAGGTTATTTCCACCTGTTGCTTAACAAGTTGAAAGAGGCAATGCTCTCTCTCAGCACATCTTGTGCCATCTGCAAATCCTCAGAGGGAAGAATTACATGTCTTCTTCTTCACAATAATAGAGAACTATTTCAAATCAGTTGGACTGCCCCTAACTTTGTAGACTTTGATAGTTCACTTTGTCAGAAAATTACAAATGATAATTTTGAAAACAGTTTCTAGACTGGACTATAATGAGAAAGTCATTTATACCCCAAATCTATCAAGAATAAATATGCATATTTGAAAGACAAAATAATTCTTAAGAGACTAGCAGAGGCATATCTAATCTATAAAATTAAGAGTATACATGCCACTCTTTTATTTCTACAGGCAGGTTTAAGTCCTTTATTTTCACTTCTTCAAATCCTATTTATGATTTTTAAATGTATGTTTTGATTTGTGCTACTTGTGTATGGTGTATCGAGATAAAAACTACCTGTATACTGCTGTTGAAATGGAGGAAGAAAGCCAGATTCCATGAAAATTTTTGGTGTTTGTATTTGGAATAGGAAAGCTTTTTTATGGGGGACCTTAAGATGTGAAAGTATAAAGTCAGTTCTAGTCTAGAAAGTATATGTTCTCCAAAAGTTGAAATATTGTGTGCTGTGTGCCTATTAAACCTGAGAGCAGACAGCTGGAATGGTAGGAGGAAGGTTCTTGAGGAACACACTATGATCATGGAGGGAAAATCATCCCTGTAAGAGTAGCAGGTCTGCAGCTTAACTTCAGACACCCCCACATCCACTTCCAGGCAAAGGGGGACTGCTGATCAATCTAAACTTCTTTCTGAGTCCAATGTAAATGTTTCCCCTTCTTTTTCAGGACTTTGAGTAATGTTTTATTAAACAGAAAGTTGTAAGCAATTATTGAAAGAGCACGGGTCCCACATTTGGGAAGCTCCAGTATCTTGAAGGAATAGTAGTTACCTGGTAAGTCATGTTCAAAGTCCATAGAAGTAGCTTGAATGAACAGTACTATGTGTCATGCAGGAAGTATATGTGGAAAAAGATACACTCCTGAATGCCAACCAAGAAAACGTGTGCCAAGAGAGACAGGTGTGAGACAGTATTTTTCTGTACTTGAAGCAGACTAGAAAAACACAAAGTACTGTCATGCTGTCATTCAGATCTTAAGACTTATTAGTTCTTATTTTATGTGAATGAATGTTTTGCCTGCATTATAAAAATGCACTGCATGTCATGCCTGGATCTCATAGAAGCCAGAAGAGGAGGATGAATCTTCTGGAACTGAAATAATGGATGGTTGTGAGCCAGCATATGGGTACTGGAAATCAAATCTGGTCCTCTGCAAAGAACAAGTGTTCTTTGTATCTAAGCCATCTCTCCGACCTCTGTTATTTGAATTTTTTTAAAAACAAGAGTGATCCAGTAGGCTGCAGAGTCCGAAGATGTTAAGTCCTTAGTGATTAACAAAGTAAAAAATTCATAGTTATTGCCTTAGGGCTTTTATTGCTGTGATTGCATTCTATGACCAAGTTGGGGAAGAAATGGTTTATTTGGCTTACATTTGCACATCACTGTTCATTATCAAAGGAAGTTAGGACAGGAACTCAAACAGGGCAGGAAGGTGGAGGCAGGAGCTGATGCAAAGACCATGGAGGTGTGCTGCTTACTGGCTTGCTCATCATGGCTTGCTTAGCCTGCTTTCTTATAAAGCTGACATCCCAGAAATAGTACCACCCACAATGGGCTGAGCCTTTCCCTATCAATTACTAATTAAGAGAATCCCCTACAGCTGGGTCTTACAGAGACATTCTCCCTGTTGAGAACTTGTATCAAGTTGATATAAAACTAGCCATGACAGTGACCAATGCAAGCTAATTAACGTTAATTGTCAACAGCTCCTTCTTATTCAGAGAATATTCCACTTGGCTCTGAGTTTCAGCCATGGACGATTAATCTCTACTCAGTATAGATATATATAGAGATAGAGATAGAGATAGAGATAGAGATAGAGATAGATAGATATACTTTATTTTTCCCTTTTAGAAATATATGTTCACAGGAAAGCAAATGCAGTCACTATGTATCCCTAAACTCTCTCTGTCTTTACTGAAGCTGATTTTTATACTAGAAGAGAAACATCATTAGTTAATGGTAAAATACAATGGTTTTAAGTAGGAATAGTCATATAGAAAGGCTGAAAAACTGTAAATTGTCAAATATAGTGCAGACAACAGTAAATCTTAAAGCAAAAATTCTATAATTTTAGTTAAAAATGAGATAAGGTTTATGTTTACTTTCTTTTAAAGCAATTAAATAATCTACATTTTCCATCACTTTGTTGTGGATCTCTAGGTAATAACTCTTTGACACTTAAGTCCAGCTATCTTTAAATTGATATTCCTTTTTGAAGGAGTAAACTTTCTCTGGAACTTGCATAGAAAACAAAAAGGGGGGAAAAAAACCCATGAAAGGAGTTACAGAGACAAAGTTTGGAGCTAAGACGAAAGGATGGACCATCCAGAGACTCCCCACCAGGGGATCCATCCCATAATCAGTCACCAAACCCAGACACTGTTGCATATGGCAGCAAGAGTTTGCTGAAGGGGCCCTAATATAGCTGTCTCAAGAGAGGCTATGCCAGTGCCTGGCAAATACAGAAGTGGATGCTGGAACACAGGGCCCCCCCAAAGGAGAAGCTAGAGAAAGTACCCTAGGAGCTGAAGGGGCCTGCAACCTTATAAGAGGAACAACAATATGAACTAACCAGAACCCCCAGAGCTCTTGTCTCTAGCTGCATATGTAGCAGAAGATGGCCTAGTTGGCCATCATTGGGAAAAGAGGCCCCTTGGTATTGCAAACTTTATATGCCCCAATACAGGGGAACGCTTGGGCCAAGAAGTAGAAGTGGGTGGGTAAGGGAGAAGGGCGGGGGGAGGGTATAGGGAACTTTCAGGATAGCATTTGAAATGTAAAATAAGAAAATATCTAATAAAAGAAAAGAAAAAGAAAAAGGAGAACCCCCCCCGAAAAAGAAAAACCAAATATATATATATATATATATATATATATATATATATATATATGAGTTATGTATAATATATAATATTAGAGGATTGTATTATATAATTAACCTAATTATGCATCATGTATTTGTCAGGCTATCAAGAAAACAAAATAACTAATAGGAAGTATTTGAAAACCTTTATAGCACAGCAACATCTCAATCTATGGAGCTTTCTATATAAGACTGTCATCTGAAAACATTATAGGAGAAATGCCAATTTGATATACACATATAACAGTTTATAGTGCCCTATATAAATAAGTATAAATATTATTTATAAAATCAAAATAAGGTACTTTAAAGAGATATAATAAAGCAGAATATTTCTATCAACTGCTGGCATTGTGGATACTGTAACAGCATAATACAGTATATTACTAATAAATTCATGATGAATGCATAAATATACTTACTGCAGTGCCAATCACAAAACAATACTGAAAATGGAATTATATAAAATTATGGAGAATACATGTTTGATAATGATAATATATGACAATGTTTTGTATATTTACCAACTTGTTTGTGTGCTTGTGTACATACTTATGTATACATAGTAATGTAAATGTGTGTGCATATGATTGCACTCATGTTAAAGCCAGAGTACAGCTTGTAGGCGTTGGTTCTCTCCTTCCACTACATTAGTTCAGGAATGGAGCTCAGGAGTGGTCATCAGGCTTGGTGGCCAGTGCCTTTACTCACTAAGGCATTTAACTAGCCTGAGATTACTATCTTATCATCATTATATTTTAGAGCATACTCCCTCTATTAATTAAAAATGTTTATTATAAAGCACTGTCATATTATGTTGGCTACAGCCTCATGCCTTTCATGCATGACACATCTCTTGAGGTTGTCAAGAGGTAATATTAACTAATTAACCTATGCGATTTGCTACCTATTCACTTTATGAGGCAAAAACAATAACAAAATCACCAATAATTTTTTCAGAACATATCCCCATTACTGGCACATGATTATGTATGTTTATAGAGAGATTTATTACAAGAAAAATAATTTAGGTGGCAACAGAGGCTAAGAAATTCCAAGAGTTGTGGTCAGCAAGCTAGAGAACCAAGAGATCTTGTAATGTAAGATAGGAGAGAAACTATAGGAGAGAAACTACAGGAGAGAAACTATAGGAGAGAAACTACAGGAGAGAAACTATAGGAGAGAAACTGGCAGGTATCAGGTCCAGCAAAATCCAATGATTCTAAAGCTATGACTGAATAATATCCCTTAATTTTGAAATATATTTATAATATGAATAGTGTGGTACTTTCAAAATATATTTTTGCTTAATTAAATACAGAAGTCTTATTTAAGTGTTGTTCTTCAATCTCCTTTTGTTTTTTTGTTGTTTTTGTTTTTGTTTTTGTTTTTGCGTAGGAATGGCCCCCATAGACTTGTGTGTTTGAATGCTTGTCCTAAAGGGAGACATACTAACAGGAGGTGTGGCTTTGTTGGAGTATGTGTGGCTCTGTGCTAGGAAATGTGTCATTGTAGAGGTGGGCTTTGAGGTCTCAGAAGCTCAGACCAGTTCATTTCCTGCTGCCTGAACTCTCAGCTCCTCTAGCACCATGGCGGCCTGCATGCCCCTGGCCTTAATGATAATGGACTAAACTTCTGAACTGTAATCCAAACCCAGGCAAACCCAGGAAACAGGCACGTAAAAATAAAATAAAATAAAATAAAATAAAATAAAATAAAATAAAAACAATCCAGCATATGGCATAATAATAAAATAAACAAAAAAAGCCAAAGAAAAAAATCATAAGAAACACATGCACACTCTCACACACAGAAATCCCATAAAAACCAAATTGGAAAACATAATATTGTGAGCAAAAGAGCTGTGAGGTTAAAATAGAATAACAGACCCAGAGAAAGCGTTATGAAGCAAAAATCTTCCAAAAGTAACATTGAGTTCATTTTGTGTTGGCCACCTACTTACTGCTAGCCGTGGGGGTTTTTATACTCAGTGAGATTCCACTAGAGAAGACTATTTTCTCTTTTGTGAGTTGTTGTCAGCTAGAGATAGATTCTGTTAACATCAGAAGCTGTTTACAACCAGCCTCTGAATCCAGTGATGACTTCATCCCTAGGCCACATGACCCTCTTGAGTCTGTTGCCATGGCAACTGCCTTACCTGCATCACCTGCATTACTTGCAAGTGTCACCACCTGCATTACTTATGTCACAGCCCAAATAAAAGACACTGACCCCAACCCATAGCCCTCTTTTCTCTTCCTCACCTCTTCCCCTCTTTCAATAAAGACCTCCCAAAGTGTAAACTGTGCTGGCTTGGTGTGATCTGTCCAGGAATGTGCCGTTTTCAAGGAACATATTCTAGGTTAGGGATAGTGGCTTTAGTCTATAAACCTTCAGAGCACTGGTACTCCACTTGCTGTAGACCTGTATAGTACCCATGAATGCTGCTCACAGTCTCTGTGAGTTCATATGTATGCCAGTCCTGTTGTGTCTGCAAGGCCTTATTTCCTTGGTGTCCTTCATGCCCACTGGCTCTCAGAATCTTTCTGCCTCTCCTTTCACAGGGTTCCCTGAGCCCTGAGGGAAGGGAATTGTTGGAGACCTCTCATTTATGACTAAGTGTTCCAAGGTCTCTGCCTCTCTGTATACTGTCTAGTTGTGGGTCTCTGTCTTTCTTCCCGCCTAGTCAAGAAGAAATTCTGTGAGGACGCTGAGCAAGACACTGATTTATAAGTACCGTTGCTTCTTTCTTTAAGGAATTCTGTGATGGTTTGTATTCACTTGGCCCAGGGAGTGGTACTATTAGGAGATGTGGCCTTGTTGGAGTAGATGTGTCACTGTGGGCATGGGCTTTAAAACCCTCATCCTAGCTGCCTGGAAGCCAGTCTTCTCCTGTCTACTTTCAGATGAAGATGTAGAACTCTCAGCTCCTCCTGTACCATTCCTGCTTGGATGCTGCCACAATCCAGCCTTGATGATAATGGACTGCTCCTCTGAACCTGTAAGCCAGCACCAGTTAAACATCCTTTCTAAGACTTGCCATTGGTCATGGTGTCTGTTCATTGCAGTAAAACATTAACTAATACAAATTCCTTTTGGGTTTACTATACATACCACCCCCAAATATTGTTTGTAAACTTTAGCAGTTTTTGTTATCTTTTGCAGGAAAATTTATCTATTGTCCTTCAACTCCAATCATCTCTGTAATTGCGGCAAGCAGATGTAATGGCCTCAAGTGTAAAGGACAGCCACCAAGAGTAGAATGTCATTTATCTCTCTATTTCTCTCTTTTTTCTCTGAATTATCACTTAAAGGGTCTAACAGAGTTTGTAAAAGCTGACTTTTAACAATATCATGGGGAAAGTTTTGGATTACAAAGGGACAGGGGACAAGAAAGAAAAAAAGAAGGGAGGAAGGAAGGGAGGAAGGGAGAATGGGAGGAAGGGAGGAAGGAAGGAAGGCAGGAAGGGAGGAAGGAAAGAAGGAGAAAGAGAGGGGAGGAAACCAGGCAATCAAAAAATCTGTTTTAGCACTACTGTGAAAGTCTGCTAACAAAATTCAGTGAAAATGATATATACAATGTAAAATCATTTGAACACTGTGTGAGGAATTTTAAAAACATGAGTTACTATTGTAATTCATCACCCTTCCTTCTTAGACTCGGAGAGAGACGTGGGCTAGCATCTGCTCCTGGTTTGGATTCCCAAAGACAACCCAGTATCTGCACTTGAACCCTGTGCACTTGTTTTAATAGAAGGAGGTGTGGGCTTCTGGAGTTCACATGTGCAAATTCTGAATCTGTACATGTTCAGATCAAAATCAGAAAGCACAAAACTTGTAAAAATGAGAATGTAATACAAGGAGTTGTCACACAATGAGAAAGAGAGTGAAAAGCTGAACAGGTTGTGTTAACTCCAACAAGATCAGCAGTAGCAGAAAAATACAAGCTTCTTTTGCTTAAGCAGCAAAGGAAAAGACATCTGTTAGAGCCTGGGGCTGGGTGGACTAGAAACTACTTGAGCAGGAAGAACAGAAAATGGGATCTATGGAAGAAATAATGCTCTTGTCTATAATACTAGAAAACACAGAGAGATGTTTACAGAGTTCTCTTGTCTTGCCTATTCTGCTTTTTTGTCCAAACTAAGAGCCAGTCACCAGCCACCCCAAAATGTAGTCTAAAGGAATCAATCAATTATCTGAGAGCCAACAATGAGATCCCACCACTTGTCTGATTCCAGATTTTCTAAAATAGTGACAGTGCTTATCTCTAGAGGTTGATGCATTAAATATAACAAGAAATAAATATATAAATTAAATAAAATAGGAAGTTAAGCATTTGAGATAGTTGTCATTCAACAATTCATTTCCTTCCTTTATGCTTCAAATAGCTCTGAATTGAATAATTACTTATTATTCAACCTTTCTCATTGCATTAAATTGTTTACTCTAAATAATAGCAAACAGGGTTATAGACACAGTGGTTAGGTTGTATGGATAATAGTAATAGTAATGATAATAATGCATTCATATGAAATAGTAAGGAAGACAGGAAGAGTGACAGTGGACATAAACAAATCTACGCAGAGAAGTAAAGATGATGCTGTGATAGACCTGGACAGAAAAAGATGAGGAGAAATAGAGGAGCCGCATGATATCCCAAGAAGACCTCAAGAGGAGATAGCAAGACTTAAAGATCACAGAGATATTAACATTGTCTGCCCCTGTATTTAACACATCCTTGAAAGTAACTGGGTTCAAAATGGATTCAAGGAGAGATAAGGAAGTCTGATTAGGGAAATGTACTAATCAGGAGTCAATGGGATAAGAAATGAGAAAAGGGAGCACATAGCAAACTATGATACAAAACCAGAGGGAACTTTGCACAACGATACACTCATAATTGTTGACATGCATTTTCTATTGAATAAAATTTGTTTCACTATGGGACAAGTGTATGACATCACCCCTCTCTAAGTGATGACTATGGTCAAACTATGTGAACTTCCTGAAATAAATGCTAAGCCAAACAGCAGTTCCATTTTCTTCAAGCCTTATTGGTCAATTTATATGCTGCTAGCCATATCAAACACATTTTGCGCCTGTTTCTTTAAAAAAAAAAATTATTATTTGTTCTCAACCCACATCAGAGAAACTGCTTCTTGCAGTAGATGGTAACTAACATAGAGAACCCTAACTGGTCAACAAGCAGAGAATCAAACCACAGAGTGTTCAGTTCTAAATAGGGCCTACACACTACATCCCTCTTTCCAAACTTCAGTGAGCTTTGAGAAACAAAAGGGTGGAAAGATTTTTGAAGTCAGAGGCGGTCGTTTGTAACATTAGGAAATGGTGTTTCCCAAACACTGTGGCAGATGAACAGATGAACTCACAGAGACTGTGACAGTATGCATGAGCTTCTGCACAAACTCCAACCAGACAGAATCCATAGAAAAGGGGAAATGGCATCATAACCTTATCACTAACTGAAGGAGGCATTTGCATGTGACAGCTGCTGAAGAGAGATAGTGAGGGTTTTGTTTTTCTTTGTTTTTAATGATGTGAACCTTGGCAGGTTGACCACACGCAAAGGCAAGCCCCAATCCCAAGACTGGTTGGGCAACACAATCTGAACTCAATGGGGAGGGGGGGAGGGGAAACAATAGGAAATGCCAAATTGGGTGGGAAGGCTCCGGAGAGGGGGATGGTGTGGCTGCAGAGGGTCTGGAGGAGAATGAACCTGTTCAAAATGCAGTGTATTAAATTCTCAAAGAATGAGTTAAAATGCTGCTTAAAATTAATTTGGCTACTAGAAAGGTGAAATTATATTACATCATAAATTCTATTGTGCTATACTCCTGCTGCCGAAATCTGATGAGCTGGCAAGCTAACTTTAAACAACGGCTGAACAATCTCTTACAAATGTTTGGCAGTTTTATTATAAAAAATTTTAAAAATAGGATAGCTCCTATTATAAAAGCGTATTAAAATTGAATAGAAAATTATGGTTTCTTTTTTGTTTTCTGAGTTGTGTGTCCTTGTGTTGGCCAATCTACAACAGAACATTGGGCTAGAATGTCTGGAAGGACACTATCAAGGCAAGCTCTTTGTGGAACTCCTTACTTCTATATGTGATCATAGGCCTGGCTGCAGTATCAGTCTTATGGGATCAGAAACTAAGTTCCATGCTACCATAAGTAGCTATAAATACACTCACTTTTAATTACTTATGACATCACTAAACATCACCAGGAATCCTTGGGTGCCATTTTTGTTTTCTTTTGTGCAAGACCTTTCAGATGTTGTCATGGTTACTTTTTCTGTCATTGTGATAAAATACCTGTCAAGAAAAAATAAAAATACAAAGAACAGAAGACTTCTGAAGAGATGTCTGAGCAGTTAAGAGCACTGGTTGTTCTTCCAATGGACTCTGGTTTAGTTTGCAGGAGCTATGTGGCAGCTCACAGCTATCTGTAACTTCAGACCAGGGAAAGTGGTCTTTGCAGGGTCTCAGTGGGTCTTTGCAGGCACCAGACTTACAATGGTGAACAAATATACATGTAGGCAGAAGTATCGTATACATAAATAAATGATTTTAAAAGAGAAGTAACTTAGCCGGGCGTGGTGGCGCACGCCTTTAATCCCAGCACTCGGGAGGCAGAGGCAGGTGGATTTCTGAGTTCGAGGCCAGCCTGGTCTACAGAGTGAGTTCCAGGACAGCCAGGGGAACACAGTGAAACCCTGTCTCGAAAAACAAAACAAACAAACAAACAAACAACAAAAAAAGTAACATAGATAAGGAAGAATTTATGTCAATGTATAGCTTGAGGGAATGGTCTACTCAGGGATTTATACCTGTAGGAGCAGGGGCAACTGACCACAGTGCATTTAGTTAAGCAGAGTGAAAAACTCTGGTGGTCATCTGACTTTCTCCTTAATATTTAATCTGGGATCTCAGCCAGTGGAATAGTGCCATTTACATTCAGCAACTCTTCACACCTCTGCCAATCTAATCAAGTGATCAAAAAATCCCTGACAGGCCTAGCCAGTAATTTTCCTAATCTAGATAATTTATCAGAAGCTTACCTTTTAGATTAAGATTCAGCAACTCTCAAATTAAAATTTCCCAAGTTTTGAGAAATGAGAGGGTCACAAGCAGAACAAAGATTAGAGAAATAGGTATTGTGGCCCAAGAGAGGAAAGCCAGACGAAACTGAAGAGTCTTGGGGGCGGGGGGATAACAAACAGGCTGTTTCTAGAGAAATGCTATCACAGTGGCTGCTGCTGAGCCACAGAATGGAATGAGGCTCCAAAGTTGAGTCCAGCAGCAGAGCCAAAAGGGCAGGACCACATGAGCACACAGATGGACAGCTGTTCCAGATGGGCAGACAGCAATTGAAGTAAGTGACATCAATAGCGGGGACTGAGCTGAGCTGAAGCTCCTGGGACACTTGACATTCCTCTAGCTTTTCTGGCCTTGATACACTCCTTGGGTGATCAGATGACAGGCTGGCTGACCTACGTGATCATCTGTGTGGTGCCAGTTGCCCAGCGTCCTCCTGGGAGCATCCCAAGGCTGTGTCATAACCCTTCACACTGTGCACACGAGTGGCTTCGGCCGCTGATGTTGTCACACTGCCTCTGCCGAAGTCACCAAACAGCCTACGCTGAGCTGGATTCAAATGATTTTACTCAAGATTCTAAGCCACCTCAGGCTTAATGAAATGTTTTCTAACATTGTTTCTAGCACATATGTGACTTAATTATTTAAAATAAAAAAATATTCTAAGTAATGATTGCCTTCTTCAGGGCATGCCCTAAGTATAGTTTTCCATTTTCTCAGGTACTCTGCCTAAAATGAGATGTATTTTTATCATAATATTATAATATAAAAAGGTATTTTATAAAAAATATGAAAGTGTACAATTATACTAAAATACCTTACCAGGGTTATTATTTTTAAGTGTTTATAGTAATGATGAGTTAATTTCATAGCCACACTTGCAAGAATGGTAATGCAGAGAATGTAAGAAATTGGAAGTTAAAACAAACCTGCACTCATTTTTATAGTAAACCACTCAGGTAAGTTCTGAAGTAATCAGAGAAAATAGAACCTAATACACAATAGTGGTAAATGTCTGTTTTTTATAATATAATTCTTAAAATGCATATTATGGAAGAAAAAATTCATTTTTTCCTTAGGAAATTTTGTTTCAAGATCAATAGAAAATGAGATCAAAACTTCAAAATGGACTTTAGAATGAGGGTCTTGCAGGGGCAGGATGACAGTCTCTCTGCATGTTTCTATCTGAGGGCTCTGCTGTTGAAGAAAAGAAAAAGATGGTTTTCATAATGAGGGAAAGAAAATGCCAGAAGACTTCTCTCTTGCTTCTTTTGTGACACATAGACATAGACAGACACGTCTGTAAATGAACAACAAGAAGCCATTCTAAGACTACACTGACATTCTGTAGAAAAACACATATGACTAGCTTTGGGTATTGATCATGCAGAAGAAAGTTCCCTCTCTATTGTGAAGTTTCGATGTTAGCCTTTTTATAGAATTTTATTTATATATACTATCACAATTATACATATTTATGGAGTATATTGTAATATTTCAATGGATAAATACAATACGATGATACCAGGTCAAACATAAACCCTGCTCTGGAAACATAAAGCCCCATGATGTGGCTTCCAGGTTAAATTAATGGCTTAGACGTTCAAGTGCTTGCCAAGTCTTCTGTCTTAAAGCGTTTTGTTTAGAATTACTTTGCATTAAGAATGGCTGTGGGGTTTTTCAAAAGTTTATGAGACACACTTCTCAGAGAGAGCAAAACTTGCCCCAAAGCTAAAGGTATTAAGTTCCTTAAAGAGATATAAAAGTATTAGCATGGATTTGTTTACCCACTCAACCCATTAGGGAAGAGAAATGTGTGAGAAGCCTGTGGCAAGACAGCAACTGCTCTCTGGAGCCAGTGGAGGGAGCGTGGCAAGCACATGCATGCCATGAGCTCTTCAGGCATGGTCTCCTCAGGTCTGTAGCCATCTCTCCCTGATCATGTATCACAACCATCCTAATCACTGGGCCTTTTATTTTGGAGAAATAGGTGATTTACTCTACTGTAATCATATAACACTGAAATATTTTTAGAGAATAATAATAATTGGCTTATTTACAAGTTCTCCAAAGTCTTGGTTTTGAGATTTAAAGTTGGAAACTTTCCTAATATAATTTCATTAAAAATTCTGTCACTATATGGTGGTGATTGCACATCTGGGATGTGCTTCATTGTCCAACAAAATGTTTACAAGAATAAGTAAATCCATGGTAAGTAGATGACATTTTGAGGCAGTCTTTATACAGCACAGTACTTGGCAGACTCAATGTGTTTTAAAAATTGAAATATAGAAGAACATTTTGATTGGGTAGGTAGGAATATATCCAGGAAACATTGGGGAAGGGCCATCAATATGATCTAAATGCATTAATTCTCAGAAGTTAATAAAAGAAAGTAAAATAATATTCAAACATGTTCAAACTGGCTCCATTCTAATGATGCAGGGATAGTAAACAAACACAAAATTATAACTGTAATCTACCACATAACTAGACTTATGGGCATAAACTATATAGTTCTTTCCATCATACAGAAAAGCTCTTGGCAAAGACCAACACTATTCCATGACCAAGGGATAGAAGGGATACAGGACACATAAATCAATATAATAAAGGCAAACCCACAGGCAACATCATGCTAAATGGAAAAAAACTGAGGTCTTGAAGTCCTAATTACAGCAATTAGACAAATGAAAAAGATAAAGAAAACATGAAGGGGAGAGAAAAAAAATCAACATATTTTTATTTGTAGATGATATGATTCTATATATCAAAGAGCCTAAAGACCCCACCAGAAACCTTCCAAAGCCGATAAACACATTCAGCAAAATTGCAGGCTACAAAATTAATATGAAATAAAATCAGTAGCCTTCCTATGCACCCGACAAAGGTAGTGAAAGAGACATCGTGAAACAGTGCCAATCTCAATAGCCTGAACACAAAAAGCATCTCAGAAGCAAACTCGAAAAACTGAGAAATATACAATGAAAAAGATAAAATACTAAGGAAGATGCCAGACGATAGAATAATCTCTCATGTGGCTGGATTAGTAGTGCCAGTATTGTGCAAATTTCCATTGTACCAAGAGCAGTCTACAAATTCAATATAATCTCTCTCAGAATTCCAACACAAAATTTAAGAAAAAAATAAACTTAAAAATCCACATAAAAGAGACAAGGTTGTTTAAAACAACTCTAAATAATAACAAAACTTGCGGAGGTATTGCCATCTAAGATTTCTAGCGACATTGCTGAGTCAGAGCAATGAAAACAGCATGGTGCCAGAATTAAAACAGACACACTGAGTAATGAAATTGAATTGTATAAGTCAACAGTCCCATGGCCACATGGTATTTTACAAAAAGACCCAACAATCCACATCAGAGAGAAAAAAAAAAAACATATCACCTTCAACAAATGGTGCTAGTGAAGAATGGAAGAATGAAACTAGATCCATATCCCTCACCTTATACAAAACTCAACTCAAATAGAGATCAAGGGCATCAGCATGAAACCTGACACCCTGAGTATGATAGGAGAGAACGTGCGGAATGCACTGAATTTATAGGACAGGAAATGGCCTTCTGAGCAGGACTTACTAAAACCAAGAACTGACAAATGAAACAAAAATGCTTCTCTACACCAAAGGATACAAGCGTTCCAGTAAAGGTGCAGCATATCCCATGGGAAAAAATATTTACCCATCTGTACTGGCTAGGTTTGTAGAAACCCTGACTAAGACAAATTGGTACCAGCATAGTGGGGTATTCCTGTGACGACCTGACCATGTTTTGGGGAGGACTGTGGAAGGACTTTGGAACTTTGGCCTAGAAGATCCATTCTGTGTTAAGAGCTCTGTGGGATGTTGTGTAGGAGCTTGGAAGATAATGTTGAGAACAGTGCAGAAGATGGAGGCCTGGCTTGTGAAATTTCAGAGGGAAGATTAAAGACTTTTTTTCAGGGCCAACACTAGTTTGATTGTGAAGATTCTGTGGTTNAGAGCAGGCTAAGCAAGCCAGTAAATAACATCCCTCCATGGCTTCTGCATCAGCTCCTGATTTCTGACCTGCTTGAGTTCCAGTCCTGGCTTCCTTGGTGATGAACAGCTGTATGGAAGTGTAAGCCAAATAAACCCTTTCCTCCCCCAAGTGCTTCTTGGTCATGATGTTTGTGCAGGAATAGAAACCCTGACTAAGATACCATCCATGATTCTGACAGTTAGTATATAGAATATGCAAAAAAAATTTAAAAAGAAACATCAAGGGAACAACTCAATTAAGAATTAAACAGAATGATATCACACTGCCAGTGGCTTGAGAAATTCCTTTTTAAATGTTCACCCTTAGCCATCAGGAAAATGCTTTGGTATTTCATCTTTTCCAGTCAGAGTGGTCAAGATTAGTAAGAGAAGGGGGGGGGCGAGGAATGAATGACACCCAGACAAAAATGTGAGGACAGGGAAAGATTTATTCACTGCTGCTGGAGGTGCAAACTAATGTAACCACTATGCAAATCAGCCAAGGGATTCTTTAAAAGACTTGAAACAGATTGACCATGTAATCCAGCTTTTCCACTCTTGTATGTATACCCAAAGAACTCTATCCTACTATAGGGACACCAACTCATCCATGTTCATTGATACTCTACTTATATTAGCCACATAACAAAATACCCTAGGGGACCATCAATGAATGTATGGGTAAAGAAATGGGCAAATTTACACAATAGGGTATTATTCATCTGTTAAGAAAAAAATAAAATAAAATTGTGAAATTTACAGATAAATGGATGGAGCTAGAAACAATCATTCTGTGCCAGTTAACTGAGACCCAGAGAAAGAAACATATTTTCTATCAACTGTGGATGTTAGCTTTGAACCTTTAGATGTGTCTTTTATTTGGAATATCCACATAAGTCATGAAATTAGTGAGGGGCTACATAGGGGAAGTTTTTTTAGGGAGTGGAAATAGAATACAGTGATATAAAAGTTAAAGGGGAATGACAGGATAAGAAAGGTTTCAGTGAAGTGAGGAATGGAAGAGAGATGGGTAGAACAGAGACTATGGAGAGGAATAGCTAACACAAAGAAAGTCCTATGGAAGGACCATATGAAAACAAATACAAAGGTTTTGTAAAATAGATCTCCATTTATCTATTTTCAATGGAGTTATACTACAATGGGTGTAGGGGGTTCTCTACATACCAGATAATAACAAATAAAAAGCAAAAGATCAGGTTCCATAAATTGGAGTTATTAGCCACTGAGCTTCTACATATACTACACACTGCTACTTTTCTTTGTTACCCTCCAGAACTTCATGGTATAATCCTGTTTTTAAGGACAGCATGCATTTGAATCAGAGAACACGGAGACATCAAACTGCTCTTGGCCTCACAGCTTCCTCCTACTGTCTGGCTCTCATAGTGCTTGGAGGTGCTCTGCAGAGGAGAAAAGTTGTCACCAGTTTATCCAGCTGTGCACCTTGTGACTGAGTATAAGAAATTCTGTCCTGGTAAAAGATACTCACTGGTCCAACGTCTAATAGTGACATGAATACCATGAAATCAACTGATCATTTTCTGGTTGGATTTAAGGGTCTGTGCACATGATGGCACCCATTATCAGGCACCATTGTTATTCTAAGAACCTGTGGTTAGACAGCTCATGGGTCCTAGAAGAGAACACACTCTTATTTCTCTGTGAAAGGGATTTACTATTAAACTGGTCTGCAATGAGTTATCGTTATACCCATATATGAGTTCAGCTTTCAAACATCATCAAAGAAACTTCATTTTGTGGGAGACAGTGATTGGCATAGAAGCTCACAATTGGCAAACAGGCAGAGAATAACATATGAGAGTTTCATATGGCTTATTAAATGAGAATAATATATGGCAGAGTGTCCATCCATAAATGGCACATCTATGACATACACAAACACACACACACACACACACACACACACACAGAGGGGGGGTAGGAGAGGTAGAGGGAGGGAGAAGGAGAGAGAGAGAGAGAGAGAGAGAGAGAAAGAGGGAGGGGGGGGAGGAGACAGTAAATGACTACAGTCGAAGTTTTCTTCTTCTGGACACAGCAGGGAAGCCAAACATATGAACTCACAGTGTTGTTACAGCATGCCTAAGCCTAGAACAAGCTCAAAACAGACACCATTCTAGCAAGGGTGCAGGAAGTGGTTACAAGATTCTATGCTCATCTGAGGGGCTTTTGGTATTTGATAGCTGCTGGAAAACAGAGAATTGTGTGGCCCCTGCTAAATCATCTGGTAGATGACTACACACCCAAGAATAGAAAGATAGTGCTACTTGGATGCAATAGTTTTGTTTGTTTGTTTGTTTGTTTTTTTAAAGAACTGATGTGGCTAAAAGTATATCTCAGTGGTTAAGATCTCAGACTGCTCATCCAGAGGCCCGGAGTTTAATGCAGAACATCCACTAAGGGTGGCGTACTGTAACTACAATTCCTGGGTTGATCTGTCATTTCTGTCTGCTTGGGCGCTTTCATGCATGAATACATCGCCACCCCCCAAACACACATATATTCATAATTATAAATAATAAAAATATTTTAAAATGAGAACACAAACTTGAAGGAGTTCAAAATGTGGAGGTGAATCCTAGAGGAGTTGGAGGAGGGGGTGTGAAGACAATCAAAATAAAATGTATGAAAACTTCAAAGAGTTAATCCCCCCCCCAAATTAATTAAAATAGGAACTGGAGAAGATACTTAGAGAAGGAAAGACCTCCAATAATCATAATCCTGGATTAGAAGAATAAATACTGTGGAAATGACTGCCCTACCAAAAGAAATCTGCAGTTAGAATGTAATCCTCATGAATATCATAGCACCATTCATCAGAGGAATAGAAAAATTTTAGAATTCATATGGAAACATAAATATCTCAGCCAAAAGTCTTCAGCCAAAAGTATAATGCTAGCAGCATCAACGTACCTTATTTCCAAATTTATCCCAATGTCAGAGTGACAAAGCCACCAGTTTAGCCACAGAAACAGACGTGTAGGTTGACAGAATAAAATAGGACCCAGATAAAAGTTCACACTGGGGCTGGAGAGATGGCTCAGCGGTTAAGAGCACTGTATGCTCTTCCAGAGGTCCTGAGTTCAATTCCCAGCAACCACATGGTGGCTTACAACCATCCGTAATGGGATCCGATGCCCTCTTCTGGTGTGTCTGAAGACAGCTACACTGTACCCACATACATGAAATAAATAAATAGATAAATCTTAAAAAAAAAAAAAGTTCACACTGTAAAATTCACCTTATTTTCGACAAAGTTTCCAAAAACACCCATTGGAGAATAACAGTCTCTCCAAACAGGGTGTTGGGAAAACTGGACATCTTAACGTACATGAATATAACCTTCTTTTCTCTCATCTTGTACAAAAAAAAAAAAAAAAATACCTCCAAGTGGGTCACACACATTAACTCAAGACTCCAAATTCTGAAAGTGCTAGAGAATATGTAATAGAAAAAATCATAATTTTTTGCACAGATAAGGACTTCTTGAATAGAAATCCAGTCACTAAAATAAGTTCAACAACTGAGAAGTGGGACCTTAAGCTTGTGCACAGCTAAGGAAAGTATTGAGTGGAGAACCAACCTCCAGACTGAGGGAATAACTTCACCAGCCATTCACTTGAAAGAGAACGAATACAAAGAACTCTAAAGAATAAACATCCCCAGGTAGTCCACTGTCGTAGTTACTGCATCCATATAGTAAGTCAGATGTCTGGGACTGTAAAATATTTGCCTCTGCTTTTCAAGATTGTCCTCCATTTATTTTCTTCTGCATCTCCACATTGTAGAACCATGCATTCACCAGAAGGCGTCATAGGTAAATAATTTCATGACCTATTGTTTACAAAGATGTCTAATCAGAGGAAAAGGTGCTAAAGAAAAAGATGATCAATGGAGTTTAATTTAATTAGAAAATCAAAGCATGTCCTTAAAAGATACTTTTTCCATATTTATTTTCATTATTTTGATTTATTTGTGTGTGTGTCTGTGTGTGTGTCTGTGTGTGTGTCTGTGTCTGTGTCTGTGTGTCTGTATGACTGTATGTGTCCATGCAATTGAAAGTCCCTTGTACAGGGTGCCTCTGGAAGCCAGATGAGGGCATCAAATACCTTGTACCTGGAATTACAGGGAGATGTGCACTGAATATTTGAGTCCTGGTCACAAAAATCAGGTCCACTGAAAGAGCAGTAAGGACTATTAACTACCGAGCCATTTGGCCAGGCACAAAGATACTATTAAGAGAAGGAACTCTGACACTAAAGGCTGTCTATAGTCAATGGTAGAGTAGCCTTGCTTCTGTAGACCCTAGGCTTCATTCACCATGTAAGATTTTTATAAAATATTTACATTAGAATAACATACCCATCCAATCTTGCTATTTGTTCATAGCATTTAAGCTGGCACCATGTTGGAAGTTCTGAGTATGTCCAAGCTTGAGATGTTCTCTCTTGCAGAATGATAGGCTTTTGTTTTGTGATTACAATAAATACTGAAAGAGCAGTAAGGACTATTAAAACATTCCTGTTTTCTTTTCTTCTTCCACCATCGCTTTTTGCATTATTATTTAACTCTTTTTTAGTCCCTTAAAAAAAAAGATTTATTTGTTTTATGTATGTGAGCACACTGTTGCTGTCTTCAGACACACCAGAAGAGGGCATCAGATCCCATTACAGATGTTGTGAGCTGCAATGTTGGCACTGGGAATGGAACTCAGGACCTCTGGAAAAATAGTCAGAGCTCTTAAGTGCTGAGTCATCTCTCCAGCCCTCTTTTTACTCTTTGAAACATCATCACATATCCATTCAGTTAAATGTCTTCCAACAGCTTCTGTTTCATTTGTTTCTAGTGGAAAATAATGGTAAGAAGTATAGTTACTCCTCTCTGAGTGCATAGTGTTTTAAACCAATGTCTAAATGCATTTTTATTTATTTACTACTTTAGAATGTAAAGCTACCATTTGGCCTTGCATTTTCCAAAAGATAGGGCATCTCTTGTACTATTTATTATCTGCATGAATACTAATAGCCTTTATTCCAAATACAAGGTAAACCTTAGTTTGTGATTTCTCGGTTTCTTAGTCGGTGTTCTATTGCTGTGAAGAAACACTATGACCATTACAGCTCTTTAAAAAGACCAGCACTTGGGAGGCAGAGGCAGGTGGATTTCTGAGTTCGAAGCCAGCCTGGTCTACAAAGTGAATTCCAGGACAGCCAGAGCTACACAGAGAAACCCTGTCTCAAAAAACAAACAAACAAACAAACAAAACAAAACAAACAAACAAAAAAAGAAATGTTTTATTTTGGGCTTGCTTATGGTTTCAGAGGTTTAGTCCATTCTAATCATGGGGGGAAGGCATAGCAGCATGGATGCTGGAAAAGTAGCTGAGAGTTCTACATCTGGATCCATGGGCTGTTGTGGATAGCCCTGGGACTAATTATATTTGACATTAATTCCGTTCTCCTGTGAGTGGCTGCAAACAAAGAATGAGTCAGCACCAGGTGATGGTAGTGTAGTGGTAGATCTGCCCAATCTAGGCACATAGCATGCAATCATATTAACTGTGTTGTGTTTTCTTTTCTTTTTTCTTTTCTTTTTTTTATTTATTATATGTAAGTACACTGTAGCTGTCTTCAGACACTCCAGAAGAGGGCGCCAGATCTCGTTACGGATGGTTGTGAGCCACCATGTGGATGCTGGGATTTGAACTTATCACCTTTGGAAGAGCAGTCGGGTGCTCTTACCCACTGAGCCATCTCACCAGCCCCTGTGTTGTGTTTTCATTGCCAGGACATATTTGGGAGATTTACTGCAACAATGGGCAGCAGGAAGAATGAGTCACTGGTCCATCTTAGGCTTTTGAATCCTCAAAGACACCCCCACCACCACCAAGTGACACTCTTCCCCAACAAGGGCACATCTATTCAAACAAAGCCACACCTCCTACCATACCTCCTAATCCTTCTGCAAAAGACAAAGTCAGTCATATACATTTCTTCCCCAAGATTCAGAGTAGAGATGAGGAGCCACAGCAGTATTCCTTTAGATAAAAACTTGTCCTTACAAAGTTAGATATCCCAGAAATCTCTTTGTGTTTATGTAACTTTCTTGGCATATTGTCAGTTGTGAACTGAATGCCAAATATATCAACAATAGGTAGGATAAAGCAGATTTCAGCTACAGGAAACAGAAATCACACTTCATGTTTTAAACATCCATTGGTTTGGTAATGGGATCAGAAGTTTACAAAAACTATAGAAGACAGAGAAAAACAGACTGAAGCTGTTCCTCTCCACAAATGAAGTCCAAGATCAATAAAAGTACACTTAGATGTGAGGAAACCATAATTCTTAATCAGAAACATGTGACAAAAAAGTCCCTCTCTAAAACAGTGACCTGAAGTTTAGCTGCTGTGGCCAGAGAATAAACAGCTGGCATATCCAGAACCCACAAAATTAGTGACTAGAGAATAAAATGTTGTGTTGGGCAACAATACTCCTGCCTGGGTGTGTCTCTGCAGAGCTGTGTTCTAAGAAAGAGGTTTGCAAACTGTGTTCCCCTGGCCACAGACAGAAAGAAACCACAGCCACATTTCATATATGTAACGCCTTTGGCTACTTTCACTTGAATGGCAGACTTGAGTACCTGAGAAAACTTGTGTGCAGCTTCTAATTCCGTAAGAGCTGGCCAGTATAATCTTTTTCCCTTCACTGAAGCGCTGAACCAATGCCTAGTCTACATATCAGTGATTAGACTGATGCCATAGGAATAAATCTCCTAATAAATTTATAATTGCACAATGATGCCTGCCAGGAATAATGACTAAAACAACAAGAAAGACTCTTGTGTCTTTCATAACGTGACAGTTCTAATGGAGGACCTAATTCTCTCTCTCTTGAAGTTTCCACTGCACTAAGTTTCCACACTATACCCCCAATTCCAGCTGTCTCTCATCACACTCTCTCTCTCCCTTCACCTCCCAGATTTTTGCACACAGCATTGACTGCAAGAGAAATGAAAACATAGCTCTGCAAACTTCATAACTGCTATGGATTTGATAAGCTCCCCAAAGACCCAAGTGAGTTCCCATCCCATGAGGATGGTAAAAATTGACTGAGTCTTAAGGATATGGATTCATTGGAAGGTGTGAATGTTCCAGAACAAGACAAGAACTTACACGGAGCCTCTTACAAGGCTGGTAACAGAATGCCAGTAGCTATGGATGGTTTGGAATGCTGCAGGTCAAGAGCCCAGCTATAATTCATCTTGGGATATTTACAGCCATCTTAACAGCAGGGATCTTCAGAGAGAGAGAGAGAGAGGAGAGAGAGAGAGAGAGAGAGAGAGAGAGAGAGAGAGAGAGAGAGAGAGAGAGGAGGGAGGAGGGAGGAGGGAGGAGGAAGGGAGAGAGCAGCAGCAGGTGACAGAACAATAGAGCCATCTAGGTCAGAAGGCTCCACCCCAGGTGGTCTCATTCACAGTGGCAGCAAGGTCTGAGCCAGCCTACTCAAGGCTTGGGGAGGCTACAACACACACACACACACACACACACACACACAAATCACACTCCATCCCACATCACATTTTATCACAGAAATAACCCATGCACATTTACTTTTGCAGACCTTATTTTATAAGCAGTCATGAATCCTGTGCCTTATGGCCCTTGCCTTCACGTGTTCTCCCAGTTAGCCAGTTGGATTTGTTTGTATCACGTAGAGAATTGGTTACTTGGTCAGTAGCTTGGCCCAAGTATATCTGGAGTTCTTAGCCTCTTTGGTGGTCTCCATAAGGAGTCCTTTGACCAGTATACTATTTTATTAGAAAACTACCTGCCTACTTCAGTTTTAGGAGACATTCAAAAGGTCATTCTGAGGTTCCTTTCCTCAGAAAACCTTGAAATACTATGTCCCAAGTCCATATATTTAAATTGCCAAGTTTAAACATGTCTTAGAATGTTAACTATAAAGTCCCCAGTAGAGATTTTGTGAAGGTGGCTTTAGTATATAGGTTACCGCACCACTTTGTCACCTGTACAGAGAATGACAGTGTTCTTTATAGCCAGGACAGACTTGAGTAGATGAATTATTGTTGTACTTTGAATTTTCTAAACAGTGTGACTCAAAAGTCACCATCTTGAGACAGTACGGCTACTAAGTCTTCAGTATGCGATCTCATTCAATATGAATAACTTTATGGGGTTAGAAGAGTCAAAGTACATCCAAGGAATTCCTGTAGGGTCAACACACACTTGGTTAGGAACAATCTTGTATGGAATCTTGATCAAAATGGGTGAAGCATCCAGGAAATTGTAGACATTGTTTCTCCAGTGTACAGAGAGAAAAGGCTAAACCAAATCCAGAATAGGTGTCTGTTCTAGGGAGAAACAAATCAACATGGTGATGTGGCTCAAACAAACCACAACTGCTCCCACATGTCCTCTTTATGCTGGCTCATGGTGGGCAACAGTGTTCTCTGCTTCAGAACCTGCATACTTTGCAGTACTGCTGTTCTGGAAAACAAGTTCCCTTTTCATGGGTTCTTAGTCTCATTGAGAACATAATCTAATACCAGGATCAGAAGAAGCTCAAGAACCATGTTACTGGCGTTTGAGAAAATAAATACGCGAATGAAGGCAGAGCAGGCTGTGGAGAAGAAGGAGGCATATGAGAGGAAAGCAGAAAGCTGGGCCATTTAAGTTAAGTTCCAAGAAAGCTTAGTGATAGAATCTGTATGCAGCTGAATGCAGGGATCTTGAGAGAGAGAGGAGAGAGAGAGAGAGAGAGAGAGAGAGAGAGAGAGAGAGAGAGAGAGAGAGAGAGAGAGAGAATGGAGGAGGAAGGGAGAGAGGGGGAGGGAGAGATTGAGGGAGAGAGGGAGGGAGAAAGAGAGAGAAAAGGAGAGGGAGAGAGGGGGGAGGGAGGGAGGGAGGGAGAGAGAGAGAGAGAGGGAGAGAGTTAATTCATGTACAGGATGTTATGCAAGCAGTCCTAGGGCAAAGGCTAGTATCAGAAAAGGAGTTAGAAAAGTCAGAAGTTATATTTTTGAGTTATAAAATGGGCTAATTTAACAGTGAACAACCTCTAAGCACCTAATCCAAAGGAAGGCTTCTAGGGGTTCACAAGTGTATTGTTTGGTTAGGGGTCAACTACTCTTATAATTTCTTTAGCATAGGTTCAATCAAGTGTATCAGTTTTCCTGTCCAGCTCAATTTTGATAACAGGGAGAATTTTGATAACACTGAGCTCAGGGGACAATAGTATGTAATAGTATAATCTTCAGGGCTATTTAGAATGTCATGTCTCCATGACAGAAACATGACGGAAGTATAGCTCAGATTTTATTGCTTTTGACCAGCAGAAAGTAGCTTCCCTTTAATGTGACTCAAAAAGTCCTGGTACCTCCTTCCACTCTCCATCCTTTCATGTGGTATTTTAAATCCCGAAGAGGGACAATGCTGATACTGTCTTTCCTTGTATATTACCAGAGAAACAAGAGGTGGGGTTTGAAGCTGGTCATCCTCAATGACATCCAAGCTAGCTCATGGTTGTCTAGCTACCTCCCATGCTATTGAGGTTACCGTTACCATGGAGGAACTTGCTCAGGATTGACACCCTGGCCCTGGGGCCATTTTGTTCCTGAAATGTTCTACTTGAGAAAGCACTAGGTTGGGTAGAGAAATAGCCTGATGGTCATGCATGATTCTTATCCACTTGATTTCATTAATTATGTGACCTCATAAAACTGTAAAGGTGTCATATTTACAATAGTTTTCCAATAGGCAGTTACTTGCAGATTGCTAAAAGAAAATTTTGCTTTTTAAAAAAAAATAATTCCTTTTTATTTTATATGTATGTCTTGCTTTCACATGTTTGTGCATCACATGTATCTCTAGTGTCCACAGTAGCCAGAAGAGGATACTAGGTCCTGTGGAACTGGAGTTACAGACATTGTGAGGCCTCCGCGTGGTTGCTGGGAACTGAATGCTCCAGGATGCTGAAAGAGCAACAAATGTTTTTAACTGTTGAGTCAGCTCTCCAGTGACATCTAAGATGGTTCCATTTCATCTTTGGGGACAAAGGAAATGTTACTTTTCAGGCGTTTAAATTATGTACCGAGTGTTGAAAAGAATTTCCCTGTAAAGCTAGTTTAGGTGGTTCCTCCAATAAACATGAATCACAGAGTTTATGCTACTAAGGGAGTTTTCAAGTTGGCTTCTAACTCAGAGCTTTGGTCCTTCTGTTTATAACTATCAAATTTGTGGACTGCTATGCATCAGTAATTCCACACTAGAATATCCATCTCACAATCAGGATTTCCTATAAAACTCTGACACAGTGCTTAGCAAATGCCATTTATGCTGAGCACACACCTTATGCCCTTTTCCAAACTGTTCTCTTTTTATCAGTGAGTTATAAGATTACCCAGGGAACTGGGGAGAATCTTTGTTTCTGACTGGTATTTACAAACAATACATGTCATCTAAAACTCATTTTTATTTTAGCAACCCTTTGTAACAGCAATTAGGTCAGTGCTATTAGACATCATTAGCTTTGAGTTACTAAAACTTTTTACAGATTTTTATCCCATGACAATCAGCCTTATTATACAATATGTTNAAGAAGAAGAAGAAGAAGAAGAAGAAGAAGAAGAAGAAGAAGAAGAAGAAGAAGAAGAAGAAGAAGAAGAAGAAGAAGAAGAAACAGAAGAAGAAGAAACAGAAGAAGAAGAAACAGAAGAAGAAGAAACAGAAGAAGAAGAGAGAGGGAGAGAGCATGAAGTTGGTTCTGGGAAGGTGTGAAAAGAGTTGGAAGAGGAGAAAGAATATGATCAAAATACACCATAAGAATTCTCCAAGAATAGGTTTAGGATTTAGCTCAGTGGCAGAGTGCTTGCCTAGCAAGCACAAGGCCCTGGGTTTGGTCCTCAGCTCTGAAAAAAAAATCAAATACAAAATAACAAGAGTTCTCAAAGAATAAAGTAAGACCTTATTAAGATCCATCAACCATTTCCCTTTAACCTTTAGAGGAACCAAGGAGAAGAGGCGTCTTGCTGCCTATTACATGGGTTTTCTAATGACAAGAAATATAGTGACCCCCCCCCCCTTTGGGCATTTTCCTTGGCGGAGTATACTTTCAACACTCCTTTATCCACCATTTTATGTGATGAGATATGGCTGTATCTTAGCCATATTTAAATGCTTATGTAAGTTTCTCTATAACCTTTCTTTGTAATTACAGAACCCAGACTGTCTGGCTACCATCAGATAATATCACTTGCTCTAAAATTATAATGCATGTAAGTTGCTGTAATACTTAAACTTAAAAAGTACTATGCTTATAAAGTCTCTGGGGGGTCACATTTTATTGCAATATTCTGGCTAGAGACAAAGACAGTATACATTTTTGATGAGGAAGACTTTGCTAAGTCTGTAGCCTTTGTGCCTGTGGACTCCTGATACGCTCATTCTTTCATATGAAATCCCTTTAATGTACTTAAGCCCCCGACAGGCTGGATCTTTGAGGAAACGTCAATACCCTTCCTTGTCTTCTCAGAGCTTGTCCTTGAGTAATAGTCATCCCTTCCTACTAATCCTCATCTGCAAGTATTGCCTTTCAGGTGACAAACAGATGGAACTGGGTGTGGTAACAGAACCAAGGACAAGATTCTGAGAAGGCATATTCATTCTCTCCATCTTACTCACCCAGGAGGTCTGCTGTGAACATTCAGAGATGCCTGATGACCTAATGCCTAAACCCTTTTACTTAGTTTTTGCACTCCTTTTTGGGTTTGGTGGGTAGCATTAGCAATGAAATCTTTGTCGTTCTTGAGTCATTACCATGTAATGTATTTGACATCCTTGATTTAAAACCACAGCTCTCACTCAAACAGCATACAAAAATAGTTTCTTCTGGAGCTGAGCAAGAATGAATATGGTCTGGGAATGGATTTCAGTTACAGTTGCCTGTGCCCTGGACAGTGCTCCGCCCAACCCTACCTTCCCTTGGGGGTTGAGGGCGAGTTAGCGCAGACTCTGGGAGCAGGTAAGAGATGCTGCAGCAAGCTCCTCTGAGCACTGCTACAAGCTCCTTTAATACCCTCCACCCATGCCCCCATTGCTTCCAAGAAAGTATCTATGCTAAACAGCAGTTTCTGATTGGCTGGCACAGTCTGTACCAGCAATCCTTGTTCTCTCAGGTAGTCCTCAATTAGGTCCTCCTACAGGAGATGCTTTCTCACCTGCACAGCCCCCAGAGTTCACCTAGAGCCAGCCCCACCATTCCTGTGTTTGTTTGTTTGTTTGTTTGTTTGTTTGTTTGTTTTTTCGAGACAGGGTTTCTCTGTATAGCCCTGGGTGTCCTGGAACTCATTTTGTAGACCAGGCTGGCCTCTGCCTCCCAAGTGCTGGGATTAAAGGCGTGCGCCACCACCCGCCATTCCTGTTACAGATTACCTGAACACCATGCTCCAGTACAACAGTTTCACGAACTTCTTATAGTAACAGAACAAATAAAGTCACAAATCTTCATATTTAAAAGCTATTAGTAGACGTACCAGGTAGGCAGGTTAGACCACAGCGGCATGTGATCTGATGGTGCATCAGGTGGGCAGGTTAGACCATAGCGGCATGTGATCTGATGGTGCATCAGGTGGGCAGGTTAGACCATAGCGGCATGTGATCTGATGGTGCATCAGGTGGGCAGGTTAGACCACAGCGGCATGTGATCTGATGGTGCATCAGGTGGGCAGGTTAGACCATAGCGGCATGTGATCTGATGGTGCTTTGGGTTGCTGGTAAGTGAAGGATTTGCTTGTACATTCCAAAAGGATCTACCTAATAGTCACAACAATGGGTGTTAAGTCCAACACTGAAGTGGGCAACAGAGACTATTAAGTTGATGGACTATGGTTAGTCCAAGCCAGTTTGGCTTTGGAATTTGGTTTCAAGATGATAATCACTGCTTTAATCAGTCATTCAGCCTTATAGAGCTCTACAGCACTACAGCTCTTATCAGTTAGCTTTTACGTCTCAAAGAAACCCAACACCACAATCACCATAAACATCTCCCATCGAGGCCAGCCTGGTCTACAAAGTGAGTTCCAGGACAGCCAGGGCTATACAGAGAAACCCTGTCTCGAGAAAAAAAAAAAAAAAAAAAAAAAAAAACCATCTCCCAGCACTTCAGACCCGGCCCAACCCGGTCCCGACCCGGCCCCAACCTGGCCCCCACCCCAAACCTATTCAGCCCGGGGCTGGACCTCAATCCCCTTCCCCCAGCTTCTAATTCCAGTATAACTCAACCATTTCAGCTACACACTCTCTTGTCCTCTTGGCTCCTGGCAAGCTCACTCTGGTCCTTGTCTTCTCTCCTCCTCCTCCTCCTCCTCCTCCTCCTCCTCCTCCCTCTCCCTCTCCCTCTCCCTCTCCCTCTTCCTCTCTTCACACAGCTTTGTTTAGTCTGTGGGCCATGTTTAGTCTAGGCACTCCCAGATAGCTGTGCTTTTCCTCATACCTACAATAAAGTTCTTCTTCTCACCCATACCTTTGAACCATCATGTCCTTTTCATCCATTAGCCTTGTAGAGTCTTCACAGATGTGGGTGTGTTGGTTTGTTTTTGATAGATTCTGAGAATTTAAGACCACAGTCTTCCCTTCCCTCCCCTCCCCTCCCTTCTCATTTCCTTTCCCTTTCCCTTCTTTCCCGCCCCCTTTCTTTCTTTTCTACTTGTTTGTTTTAAGACAAGTTTTCAATATGTAGATCTGGCTATCCTGGTACTCTCTAAATAGACCAAACTAACCCTAAACCACAAAGATCTCACCCACGTTAACATCCTATGTGCTGAGACTGAAGGAGGCCACCACCACACCCAGCCCAAAGGATGAGTGTTTAATAAGAGTATTAGTCAAAGCCATTCAGGCAAAGTAACCGTGTATTTTATAAAATAATTTTCTAATAAAACAGTTCATAGGATCATGAGTAAATAATTCACAAAATTCATTACAAAGCCATTTAAGATTCTTTAATTTTTATCATTTAATATATTACATCTTGAACTGTATAATCACTCCCACTAAGATTCATTTTGACATATATTTCATGGATTTTGTTAGTAATACAAAAATCACTTTATCTATTTTAAATATCTTTCCCTTAATACATTTATTGAGACATAACTCACTTATAGTGAAATTTACTTTCAAAAAGAATATAATATATGGCCGGGCAGTGGTGGCACATGCCTTTAATCCTAGCACTTGGGAGGCAGAGGCAGGCAGATTTCTGAGTTTGAGGCCAGTCTGGTCTACAGAGTGAGTTCCAGGACTACACAGAGAAACCCTGTCTCGAAAAACAAAAACAAAAACAAAACAAAACAAACAAACAAAAAAACCAACAACAACAAAAAGAATATATGATTTTGTTTGTTTGTTTGTTTGTTTGTTTTTCAAGACTGAATTTCTCTGTGTAGCCCTGGCTGTCCTAGACCAGCCTAATATATGATTTTAGTCTATTCATGAGGATATGGTTGACAGTAACCCCTTTGCCCTTTGTCTGTAGTGATGACCTTGACAAAATACTTGATTCCAACTAAGAGTAACCATTTGCTTCTAATTCATAGCATGTGTTACCTGTTTCCTAGTTTTCAGTAGCAATTTGTTCTTCCTGACTCAACCTCAAATTGACCAGGAAATCACTCAACCTCATATTGACCAGGAATCACTCAACCTCATATTGACCAGGAATCAATCCCAGATTTGCAGCCATGAGGGTCTACTTAGTACAAGTATGGTAAAAACAAATCCTAGTGTTAAATGAGCTTTAACACTAAACTCATTTAGGGTTAAAAGTAAAGAGTTGGAAACTGGAAAGATAACAAATAGTAAGGCTTGTAGTTGAGCATCAGAGGGCCCAGTGACCAGATAAGAGGAAGGGCAGAGCTCTGAACATCAAAACAAGAAAACACAAAACACATTATAAAACACCATCTTGACAGGCTTTGGCTGGCTCCCATGGGGGGGGGGGGCTGCTGATCTTTTGCACCTTCTTTTTTTTTTTTCTTTTTATTAGATATTTTCTTTATTTACATTTCAAATGTTATCCCCTTTCCTAGTTTCCCCTTCAAAAACCCCTTGTTCCATCCCCCCACCCCCCTCACCAACCCACCCAACCCTGCTTCCCTGTCCTGGCATTCCCCTAAACTGGGGCATAGAGCTTTCACAGGACCAAGTGTCTCTCTTCCCATTGATGTCTGACAATTTCATCCTCTGCTATATATGTGGCTATATAGGTCCCTCCATGTGTACTCTTTGGTTGGTGGTTTAATCCCTGGGAGCTCTGGGGACACTGGTTGGTTCATATTGTTGTTCCTCCTGTAGGGCCGCAAATCCCTTCAGCTCTTTCAGTCCTCTAGATCAGAGGACCTTTCTCTAGATCCTCCATTGGGTCCCTGTCCAATGGTTGGCTGTGAGCATCCACCTCTGTATTTGTCAGGCACTGGCAGAGCCTCTCAGGAGACAGCTATCAAATTACAACAGAATTAACTATAAAAAGCTGTGGTGGTTTGTATTGCCATTTTGATAGAATCTACAATCAACTAGGAGACAATCCTATAGGCACACTCATGAGAGCTTATTTAGCATCTAGATTTGCCTGTGGGATACTATCTTGATTAAGTTAATTGAAATGAAAAGACCTACCTACAGTGGGAGGCACTATCTCCTGGGCTTGGTTCCTGGTCTATCTAAAAATGAGAGAGCTAGCTGAGAACCTGTATCCATCACTCTCTTCTAACTAGTGGTAGAGAGATGTGACTAACAGCTTCAAGTTCCTTGATTTCCCACCGTGATGGATGGAGTATATCTTTGAACTATTGATCCAGCATAAACCCTTCCTGTATAAGTTTCTTCTGTCATAGTATTCTTTTTGCAAAAACAGAAAAATAAATTAAGACAGAAGTCTTTGAAGAAAAATAAATTTAAGTATTCAATGCCTGGTCTCAAAAATGGGGGAAGGGGTGTTCTAAATTAATATATGACCTGAATACATGGCCTAAAATACATGTTGTCACATAGGCACTGAATAAGAGAGCAGGACTAATTAATGTGCAACTATAATTCAGGATATCTCTGTCACAGACAGGAGGAGGTTGAACTTAATCCTTTTCTCCTCCTCATTCTGCTAGCAAACATAAGGGCATGCTCTTCACAAGCAAAGGCCTAGGATACTCTATAGAGCTCTTTACTTAGGACCTAAGGAACTAGATATTTAATTTCCAACTTATATAGAAAACATACATAGACACATTAAGAAATATATTTTTAAAATTTAGTTATTTTTATGTGTATAAATGTTTTATCTACAAGTTTGTTTATGCACTACATGTGTGCAATGCTTTGATGTCCAGATTCTCTGGAACTGGGGCTAGAGATAGTTGTTAGTCATCCTGTGGGCACTGAAAATAGAAACTTTGTCTTGTGCAAGAGAAAAAAAAAGTGTTCTTGACCTATCTATGCCCCATATAAAATTCTTTAAAATACACAATATATAGAATATAGAACCTATAGCACTACTCTCCTTAGGGCAGCATGAGGCAATCTTTTTTTTTTTTTTTTTTTTGAGATTGTGAGATGCTTTTCAACACTGTGAGTTTTGTGGGAAGCTAGAAGATAAGGTTAATAGTAAGTCCTTCCACCCATGTTCATACCAATGTGATTGTGAGACTCTTCCTGATTTCCCTCACTCAGCAAGAGCACAGGGTATCCTTGTTGTCATGGAAGCAGAAAGATATGAATCTTTTCTCTGAAATCATGCGGGTCGTGACCAACATTTTTCCACAAGAGCAGAGATAACCAAAAGTGCATGGCAGATTTACTTAAGGTTTAGTGACCCTGTGGCTTTCAGAATCGAAGATCTAAACATCGTCCAAAAACTGTCCCCTATATGATTTGACAATATGTCATAAGTTGAAGTGTGAGGATTGGTGCCAAGGACCAGCCTCAGCTTGGAGAGGGGTTCCTGGAGAGAGGCTAAATGCAAACTGTGGGTCCAAGCTGATAGCATCTGTTCTGCTTGAGCCAACTTGTCATACTGCTCTCTCTCTCTCTCTCTCTCTCTCTCTCTCTCTCCACTCTCTCTCTCTCTCTTTATGTTCTACCTTCTCTGGAGATCTCCAGACAGCTCTCTACTGGGATTAAAGGCATGTGCCACAGCTCTTTTTTTCAATTCCAAAAACTCTCTGGATAGCTCATCTCTTACAGATCAAAGGCCCAGTCTTTTATTACATATCAATTGATTCAATCTTTAACCCGGGTTCACTTTGATTATCCCATGAATCAGCATCCTATGATGCAGCATTGGGCATTGGGCTATGCATAACAGGCTAGTCTCCAGTCTAGCTGAGATGCTGAACCCCAGGACCCTGTGGTCATAATTTACCTACATGGGACAGAAGGAGTTCTCTCATGCTCCTGGAATCTGGCTCCTGTCTAAGTTGGGGGGGGGGGGCACAGTCCCCACAAGAGAAGCATGGCTAGAAGTCACGTAGGCAATGTTCCAAGCTTCTGACCTTCAGGCTAAACTCCTCCCCAGTTACCTAGCAACAGTAAAGACTATAAAAAGGGCTATTTGGCCCCTCCTTGCTCTCTCACTCCTTTGTTCTCTAGCTCTTACTCTCCTCTCCTCTCACTCTCTCCCTCTTACCCTCTAGTGTTTCCTCTCTCTCTCTCTCTCTCTCTCCTTTCCCCCTTTGTCTCCTCTAGGCCAGGGCTGGCCTCTCCCTTTCTGCTTTTACCTTCTCTCTTTGCCCCTGCCTTTCTATAATAAAGCTCTAAAACCATAGACAGTCTCTGCTCATAAAGGCTGTACTCACTCTCGCATGGGTGGGAACCTCTCTTCCCTCTTCCCTCTCTCCCATATCCTTGGGGCTACAGGGTGTGGCCCAGGGGCCCCCAGGTCAGGACTGCCCCTTGTCCAGCCCCTGTGGAGTGGGTCAGAGGCTTGGATGCCCATCTAGGGCTGAGTGGAAAGCAAGCATCTGTCAGCCCTCCCATGTCCGCCTGTCCAAAGCATAGGTGGAACTCTGGTGGGACATGGGTCCTCCCTCCCCACTCTTTCCTCAGGGCCCTTTTTAGTTTCCACATCCAGCCTTGTGATTTTAGAGAGAGACAGCAAGCAAGCATAAGAAGTAGGTGGGACCCTACCCTGAAATTACCATTGCTTTCACACCTGGGCCTGGACCTAAACTCCCTCTGTTCCAAGCTGACCTTGAACTCAGGCCTACCTTTGTATCTGCCTGTCTGTATCTTTCAGACAAGCTGGCTCACAGTGCAGTTGCCTCTGTTCCTTCAGATCTGTGAAGGTTCTTATACAATGCATATTGTATCCTTATATTTTGCACTTGACAATTTATATATTTTTGAACTGGTGTTTTAGAGTTCCTTCCTATAACCGTAAATGCTGTCCTGAAGGTTACAGAACTTTAACATTTCATTGAGACATGGATACACCCTGGCCTCTGAGACTCTGTTTTTCATGGAGTCATTAACCTTGGCAGAGGGGACATTCCTTGACAGAGGGGACGTTCCTTGAAGGAGGACAGTGAAAATGTGTGTACTATTATACAGCCAATCCTTTTGCCCACAGACACCATAGACACTCACAGAGCCCCACACCCTGCTGGCTCTGTTCCAGGGGCAGGAACCATGTCATTCTGCCCCTTATATGGCCATGCCAGACTTGGCAGATGGGAATTATTCATCAGAGCTTGTCCAGATTCTTCTTGGCCTCTGTACAGTATCCATAGACAGGACTCACCAGGAGAGATGATTTTATAATCTACTAGCAGACAAGGTAGGTCAGAGAACTTCATTCTCTTAAAGAGCCTCCCCGGTAGCAGAGACGATTAAAGCTGACTAATATTTAATCAAACCTCAATTTTGACCTAGGGATGGGGAAAGGGCAGGATGCCTTTTGCAGGCATCCATCAGTGAGCAGATTTGTTCATAGAAGTCTATCATAAGCTCCCCTACCACTACCACTGTAAAGGATATTTTGCTACAGATCTCTAATTTCACAGAAGGAAAGGTTTATATGATAAAGATTAATCAAAATTTGACTCTTACCTTACTTTCTGGTTTCAAATTACATTTTCTTCCTTCAAATTGCCCAGGATGGTCATTGTTTTTATTTTTATCCAGTTTGTATTGGCTCTAGCAGTGCAAAATAATTTTTCCTTACTGTGACTTGAGCCCATTTTTAGTATTTTTTTTCTAAAACTTCATTTAGAATATTTTCCCCCTTGGATTTGTAGAGCTCTCATTTTCTGAGGCAATTAAAAGGTTCTTTGATTTCTTGTTTGTCTCAATAGAGAGCTGAATAAATGGATAGGACATTGCATTTCTATTGAAAATAAGGGAAAATATCCCCAAATACAGTGCCAGCACTCAGATATTCTTATATTGCCTCTCTTAATGAGGGATAAATGTTCTCATGCACATTATTCTAGCTTCTGAGCATTAAGGATTGGCAAAGTACAACACACTGTATTTTGCCCATGTTCTTTGGGGGCTCTTGTATGCCTCAACTCCCCATGGTCCTTTTTATCTGAATGGCCCATGGGTTGAAATGTTGAAAATTTAAACTTCTGACCAACTCAAAATCTCCAATCAGAGTGACTGTCTTCAAAGGAAGAAACAGCAACAAATCCTGGAGAGAAGGTGGGAAAAAAAACTCAGCTAATGGGAACGTACATTAGTGCAGCCCCTGTGGGCTTGGGCATGCCAGTTCCTGTAAGTACAGAAACATCTGAGAGTAAACACAAGAGGATCAAAGCCATCAGATGGGCTAGTTAGCTTTTCGTCAACTTGACCCAAGCCATTTGGAGTCATTTGGAAAGTCAAAACCTTAATGAGAGAATGGCCCAATCAGACTGGCAGGAGGACAAGCCTGTTGGCAAAGGGGAGCAACATTTTCTTGATTGATGATTGATGGGGGGGGTGGGGGGATAAGATCACCATGCCTGGGCTGGCAGGACTGGATGTTCTATGAAAGCAAGATGAGTGAGCCACAAGGAACCAGTCATTGGGCCTCATGACCACATTCTTTCTGTCCTCCAGCTGTTTCATGACCTGCTTCAGTTCCTCCCTCCAGGTTCCTGTTCGGGTTCCTGTCCTAACTTCCCTCAGTGGTAGTCCATGAATGGAAGTATATAATTTTTTTTTTTCCTTTTGTCTTCACGTTACTTATGGTCATATTGTTTGATCACAGCAATGGAAACCCTAACTAAGACACCAGGTATGTCTTCATCCATGTTTGTTTTGTTCCATGCTAGTCACAATAGCAAGTCATAGAATTGATGGATAAGGAAAGAGAGTGGGAGGAGGGGGGATGGAGGGAGGGAGTGATGGAGAGAGAGAGAGAGAGAGAGAGAGAGAGAGAGAGAGAGAGAGAGAGATTGATTTTCAGCCACAAAGATCAATAAAGTTTAAAATCATGCCCAGGGAAATCTGTAGAAACGGAAGTGATCACATGAGCAAAATAAAACAGACTCAGGCAGGCAGAGTTCTCAGGCTTTCATTTCAGACCAAGTCTAGATTTTAAAAAGGAAATACAAAGAAGCAGTATATTTAGGGAAAGGGAAAGAAAGGACTGTGAGGGGGGAGGGGGGATGTTCTAGAGAAATGGGGTGATTAATATGGCCAAAGAACACAGCATATCTAGAAAATTGTGGAATGAAGCAAGCATGCTTCCTTGTTCTATTAATGCATGCTAATGTAAATTAATAAAAACAAGCCTAACAAAGTGTGGCTTCCACTTTGCTACATGATAAGCAACTAAAATCTCTAATAACGAAATGGACAATGGAGGGACTGTGGACAGCACTGAATGGAAGCAGGTCTAGTCCCTTTCCTTAAAAAGGGGTAGGGGGGCACAACTCACTGTTTTCATCTCATCGGACATAAATGAGAGGAACTGTGTAGTATGCCTTGCTGTAGAGGATTGGCAAGCAGCGGAAAGTACACTCATCTCTTCTGTGTCCTTTCAGAAATCTGTGTGAAGTCAGGTATGATATCATGTCAGATTAAATACTGTTCATTACTTTTTAAGACCAAGGAGTTATTTTTTAATAGCAAATTTTACCCCGTTTAATTTGGGATGAAATTACAATTGCCCAGACAAAACAATGCAGCCAGGCAGAAATGACACTCCTGACAATTTTGGGGGTGCGGAGTAGGGGAGAGTCTTTTCTAATGGCTCCCTTTGTGCTTTGTAATCCGAAGTCATCTACCTGCCCCTGCACCTGGAAGCGAAGAACTCCCACATTCTGTGAGGAGAGTGTTCTCAGTGACCTACTTCTCAGCCTGGCTGCTGTGTCACTTTCTCTCCTGAAAGAACTGATTGATTTCAAAGGCAGCAGCACACTGCAGCGCACTGAAAGACTCTGTGATGCCAGGAGACTTAGAGCCGGACCCAAAGGTGCAAAGGCAACCTGGACTAAAAATAGCCCACAGCCCGGAAGTTGATTAACACCGAGAGAGTACCTTACTAAGTCGTTCAGTTAGAATATCTGCACTTGGAGAGTCTATTTCAACCTTTTAAGCCCTCACATATGTTAAATACAAGAACCTGGGCCTCACTGGGTACAGGGGGATAAATGGGCAAAGGCTTCCTTTAGAAAGCAACATGGACAAAATGATAGGGGCAGGATGGAAGTTTCTGTCTGTGCCCTCATCTAAATTTTCTCTCCGTTAGCGTAGTAAAATTTTATTTAGTTATTATTTATTTGGAATCCTACAAACATTTTCAATTTTGAGATTTAAAATCTGCGATGCCCTCAGTTTGATTTATCACGTGCATGCTACTTGCTGCTGCGTCGTGCTGCAACACGGTGGCACTATGATTCCAAACATTCAACAGGAAACATAAAATCTAACCACTCCCTAAAAAGAGACCATCGGATATCACTGGATGGAAGGTTGGTTGCTCAGGCTAGTGTGGGGTTCTTGAGTTCTTCTCCTTTCCATCTATCACCAAGCCTTACCAATCAAGCTTTTTCACACTCAAATCACCCCCTCCTCTCTGTGTGCCCACGGTGACAGCCCTTGTCCAGTCTACCAAAACCTCCTGCCTCAGCAACTTCAGGAATCTCTCAACCCTCTTCCCAGTCTCCTTGTGTTCTTCAGTCGTTTAGATCGGTAGACCAAAAGTTCACGTTATTTCTCTTATTGCTCCCTAAAGCTCTGGCTTACTTTACTTTAGGGTAAAGTTCAGCTTTACAGTTAGTGGGCTCCCTTCACCCTGCTCTAGCTGCTGAGTGGCAGGAGGTTCCTCCCACCAGCACACAGGATCTTCTGTTAGCAACCATGCCTTTTGTAGAGCGCTTCCATTTTGGCCGGATTGTGACAGTGACTGTAGCTCCGGTTTCCTGGATGAAAGCAACTCTGGCCCTCCCCATCCTGTCCAGTGGTTAAGCACAAGCAAGGGACATGGCTTCTCCTCATGGGGACATTCTTTGTCTCATCAACCCTTGGCTAACACTAGCATTGTGCCACTGCTGGTGAAAATAGGAAACTTTAGAACCTCCCCCACCCTCCTATCCCATACCTACCCTAGCTTGTAAGTGGAGGAAGACTCTCGGATTCTTAAACGGACCCCTCTGTGGGTTACTTCCCAAATAAAGGCAAATTGCTAGTTTTATCTGTTTTCTGTCTTTCCCTCTTACTGCTCTCTCTCTATCCCTCCCTTTATCCCTTTCTCTCCCTCTCTGGGATCTCTTACTTATGTGTAACCCTAATCAGAATGTGTGTGTGCGGGGGGCGGGGGGGGGCGCTTCTCCTCCCTTGTTTTTTGTCTTATTCTTTTTTGAGCAGGGTCTCACACTGAACCAGAAGCTCTCCATTTAGGCTGGCTGGCTAGTGAGCTCAGGATCCACCAGTCTTTGCCCATGACACAGACACGATCTCTCTATTTCTTCATAATGCTTACCATACTGCAAGCCTTCTATTTTATGTTTCTCCATCCTATAGCTAACAAAGACATCAGGCATAAATGTTTTTGTTTACTTGGCACAGAGTAGAGTACATGCTTGGTTAGTGATCCCTGGATGAGCAAGCAGGTAAAAAACTATAAATAAGTATCGCAGGGCTGGCAGGATAGCTCAGAAGGCAAAGTGTGTTCCTTGCATACCTAATATCCTAAGTTCTGTCCCTGGATCCTAAGATGGAAGGAGAGAACTGATTCTTGAAAGTCATCTAACTGCCTGTGCACACATGCACACTCGTTTATCACACGCATGAATGCTCTCACACACTGCACACACATACCCCAGGCACACACTCACATAGCACTTATATCAAACACACATACACACATGCACACATCACATAAATACATACTGTCACACATGCACACATTCTCACAAATGTTACATGCACACACATACACACCACTTTCTCACATCACACATACACATACTCTCACATATCACACACATACCATCACACACATAAACAGATACACACATTCACACATCACAAACACTCATACACTCACTCACTCACACATCACACATACTCATATACACACTCATTCTTTCACATATGTCATAATACACACTCACACACATACACACCTATCTAAAATGTTACAAACATGCACACACACATACTCTCTCTCCCACACAATAAATAATATTTTAAAATTCTTATAGAAACAAAAACAATCTAAGGGACAAGGAAAGGCAGAAAAGCATTCTGGAAATGTTTTATTTGAAATGATTGTGAAAAACGCGTGATATGCTGTCAGATGAAAAGACAGATTATTGAAGGCTTTTTGCAATCTAAGTGCTGAGTTCTGACAGAAGGTAATGGTCTCAAAGACTAAGAAAATCGCCACAGATGTGAATGAATCTCCATCAAGAGCACCTTAGATAGCCACAAATGCTTTTGGGTTTTTCTTTTGGGGGGGGGGGTTGGTTGACCCCAATTGGTACCAAGTGAATTAATTAACTTTCAAACATAAACTTTATCATATGCTATTTATATTAAAATACTTAGGTTGAAATTGACCATTTGCTAGGAAAGGAAACCTATTCTGTTTTAATGACGTAAATCTGTGAATTTGAATTAATTTTTCTTTTTTTCTAGACAGCCCACTATCCAAGAGGAGTTTTCACATTGAATTTGTAAACTGCTGGTGTAGGCTGGGAGCCAGCTCAGTGAGTAAGAGCACTTGGTGTTCACACATGAAGTTCTGAGTTCAAATATCCAGCATCTATGCAAAAAACCAGGCATGGCTGCAAATACCTGAAACCCCAGAATAAAAGAGAGGAGACAGGCAGATGGTAGGCAGACAGCCTAGCTTAAACTGTGAGCTTCAGACTCAGGAAGAGACCCGGTCTTAAAGGAACAAGACAAAGAGTAACATTGGAAAAATAGAATCCAGTACCCTCCTCTGGCTTCTGCTTACGTATAAATGAATGTATAAGTCCACATATACAAATGTATGCAACATAAACGTGTGTGTGTGTGTGTGTGTGTGTGTGTGTGCGCGCGCGCGCGCGCACTCCCAAATAAACAAGTAAATAAGTAAAAATAAACACCAATCGGAAATAAACTGATGGATTGATGGATGCTTTAATCTGTCAGGAAACTGGTCATAGTCTGATAATTAAATGAGAACAAAACTAAGAGAGCCATGTGAGAGATGCGAGAGGAGGTGACTCTTTGCTGCCACCTGGTGGCGGTCCATTTTGCCACTAGACCCTCTTCAGTATTGCATATGCCAGCAAGATTTTGCTGAAAGGACTCTGATACAGCTGTCTTGTGTGAGGCTATGCCAGTGCCTGGCAAATACAGAAGTGGATGCTCACAGTCATCTACTGAATGGAACACAAGGCCCACAATGGAGGAGCTAGAGAAAGTACCCAAGGAGCTGAAGGGGTCTGCAACCCTATGGGTGGAACAACGATATGAACTAACCAGTACCCCCAGAGTTCGTGTCTCTAGCTGCATATGTAGTAGAAGATGGTCTAGTCAGCCATCATTGGGAAGAGAGGCCTCTTGGTCTTGCAAACTTTATATGCCCCAGTACAAGGGAATGCCAGGGCCAAGAAGTGGGAAGGGGTGGGTATGGGAGCAGGGCGGGGGGGGGGGGGGGGGGGGGGGGGGGGGGGGGGGGGGGGGGGGGGGGGGGGGGGGGGGGGGGGGGGGGGAGGGTATAGGGGACTTTCAGGATTGTAAATGAAGAAAATATCTAATAAAAAAAAGAAATGAGTGGGGCAAAAAGCACCAAACAGACTTGGAATGCACATCCCAGTGAGGACAGAAATATACATGGAAGTAGGAGATCCTCTGAGTGTTGCAAATTATAATTGATGTTCAGGAACAGGTGTGAGAGGCACATCAGTGAGAGGACATAAAAGGATGTGGTGAGGGTGGCCTCCTGAGGATGTGCACTTGAGATCTAAGGGAATAAGATGTGCCAGTCATACGGGATTTAGCATGAGTGTATTCCAGAGAAGTGAATAGCCAGTATAAAGGCAGTAAGATGGCTAAGCCTGCCACTCCATGTACACTATATAAGCCTGGACCACTCCATGTACACTATAGTTTCTACTTTAGTGGATTGAGGGTACTGAGGCAAGGCAGGGGAAGATGAAGCTAGACCGAGGGAATCTTGGTTCTGGGCCCTCTCAAAGGGAAATTAGAATTTGTTGTAAGTACAATGAATAAACATTGCCAAGATTTGGGCAAAAGAATACCAGGCAATTTACATATTAAGTTTACTTCCTGGTAGCAAAAAGGCATTAAAAATGAGACCACAAAGAAATAGATTTTATGGCCTGCTGTGATCTCAGAAAACGTAGCTGGACAGATATTGTCATCAGACATAGGTTGGATCAGATGTGGGCTCAAACTCCTGTTTTAGAAAGGGATTTGATGGTAAGAAAGGTTCTTCTTTCTGGTCACAAGAGAGAAATCTGAACTCCATCTCTGCCCTGACTGGGCACCTGACACTCCAGGCTCCCAAACCATTACATCACTCTTTCCTTACAGCGGTCCTCAACCTTCCTGATGCTGTAACCATTTGACACAGTTTCTCATGTTCATCACCCTTTCCTGCAGGGGTCCTCAACCTTCCTGATACCGTGACCAGTTGATACAGTTACTCATATTGTGGTGACCCCCCAAACCATAAAATTATTTATGTTGCCACTTCATAACTGTAATTTGCTGCTGTGATGAATTATAATGTAATTATACTTGCTTCCAATGGTCTTTGGGGGGGTCACGACCCACAGGTTGAGAACCCCTGCCCAAGAGTGACTCTAGAGAACTCAGACAACTGCCTGACCGGGAGGACCACCCATCAGAAGAGAGGCTCATGGAGGGCACCCCCTAATATGATGGAAAGAATAATTCTCTCATTCTATTCATGAGATAATGTACCTATTCCCCAAGAAGCCCCTCCCTCACTACAGCTGCCACAGATCTTCACTGCTGTTCTTACTCAATAACCATAAGTTTCCCTATTCTCCTTTACTTTCTCTTCTGTGGATATCAGCCCAAATCTAAGCACAACTGCTATGACTCTCTGAAAATATTCTCATATTTTCTCTGAAAAACGCCTCCACTTAATGAAGCTGTTTGCCTAACGACATTGCTGAACTTTCCTGAACCCTTGGCCCCTTCCTCAGAAGACAGGGCTTTTCTTTTTTTCATCTTCTCCATCACCTTCCTCTTGGACCTGCGAAGATTCATAGCTTCTCTGCTGTGTGTACACATACACACACACACACACACACACACCAAAGAACATACAGATGCAGAAACCAAAAGGAAGCTTAAATTTACTCCAACGTAGAAGCTTCTTACTACAGTATCATAAGAGTTCTAGACTGCTTGGTAATACTGACTACTTGTGAACTGATATTAAAAACTACAACAACAACAGCAACAACAAAAGCCTCCTTTTCATATTCCAAAAATTTAGAAGTCAACTAGCAATACAATCGAGAAAACTAAATTTAAATGTATATTGAGTTTATAGTACAGAAT
>LR750309.1:0-39231 GCA_902729485.2 Mus minutoides | reverse complement strand
CTCTTTAATCACACTGACACGCTACTTACCTTCCCCTTCTCTTATGAATACTGATAAGTTGTCTTAAAATGGCTTCTTCGGGTAAGTAAACAAATCCTTGCAATGGAGAGTGAACTGAAAGCCAGAATGGCAGATGTGTCTCCACAGAAATCTCACAGGAGCTTCTCATTGCCTTCAGCCCTGCCTTTGGAAACTGCTAGAGGGCAGACACTCTTTGTCTGTATTTAAATTCGTGCTTGCTTGTTATTTGACTGTAGTAAAGTCCTGATAATAGTACTAAAATGGAAACCTACCACCTCCCAGAGCATCAGTGTTTGGCACATAAGCAGAAGGAGAGCCAGCCAGGTTCTGGACTTGGACCTCGGGAGCCAGGTATGAGGCCCTAGCGTGTGAGGCAGCATTGATCCCAGCATGTGCTCCTGCTGGGGTTACATCCTCTGGCTTCATGGTGAGGTTCTCTGAAAGGGTACATATGCATTAAGTGTTGAAGTTTGGTCTATTGCTATACATTGCGATAAGTGTTGTAATGCTATATTATAGACCCAAGGTCTAGGGCTACTCATGACTTTTCATGTTTACAAGCTTTGGTTGTGCAAACCTTGTTCCTTGATTTAAAACTATCGGTTAAAAAAGTTGGCTAGGATCAATTACTGGAGGGATTAGAGGTAGATGGATTAGGAGTGACCTGGTTGGAGGAGGAGAGGCCCAGAATAAAGAGGAAAATGGGGATGAAGGGGGAAGCTGCCATGAGGGGAGAGGAACCATGAAAACATGGCCAGGAGAAACAGCAAATGTCTGGGGTACACTACTGGGGAGGTAGCCAAGCCTGCAGTTAGAAGAGTAGATTAGGGGTGACCCCCAGTAGTTGTCAAAGCCAAATAAAATAGCCGTAGTCTGAGTCTCATTTATTTGTAAGCTAGTCGGGGATAAGCTTAAATAGTTCTTACTACAGTTAAGTGAGGAAACAACCTTACATGTGGTTCCTACTCGTGCCAAAGACAATGAAGAGAAAACACGTGGCACATACTTAGATTTCCCACAATGACTGAAGACTATTGCTTTCCTGGTCAGCAAACATAGGTAAATTAGATGAGGGTCATACAAAAGAGGGGTAGTTCTAACTTTCAAAGTTGATTTCTTTATGATTGTGTTTTGTGCTTCCTTGGAGGGAAGATTTACTAATTATTTGCTTTGAAGCAGTAGCTCTGACCCAATTTCTCCAAGCCAGATGGCAAAGCCACTTCCAGTGGGGCAGATGGCCCTATTGATTTGCAGAACCGCAAAAACATCAGGCTTAGAAGATACTCTGGGATGCAACTGGTGCACCCAGAAGATAGAAGACGATCTTTGATGTTAGCCTGGATACCAAGGAAGCGCAGACTGTCAGAAAGAAGTGTGTGGCTTCACACACTCGCACAGTATGGAGGGTGTGAAGCGAAGCATTCAGAGCAAGCCAAGCTGCTCTCGCCAGCACCGGGCGCATTAAAGACGATTCATGAACTAACCCTCTTTGTGGAAGGGTCCAGCAGTGTTTATGAGTACCAGATGTGCTCGCCATGAAAGGAAATGGGAGAGCCACACATTCATATTCATTAATGAGGTAATAGCAGACATAATCAGCAAAGGCATCTAACGGTAGAAGGCACATTGGTAAGAAACGTTGCAAAGAAATATTACTCAAATGGAAAGCACCCCCAGGATCTATTTGCCCTTGCGATAATTATAAATTATATTGAAAATAACAAACCCCAAGTTTGGTACTGCAAAGAGTGTATCTGTTTGTAATACATGGTGCTTAAATTCCAAGAGAAATACCTCCAGAGCTTCCTGGTAATCAGGCATCTTTAGAGATAGAATTAATTCCCTTAGCAATGATGAGTTCCTAACCTGCCGAGGCCAATCTGCAAATATAATATGAAAGAATTCATTAGCACCTGAGAAGATAGTGTCCTTGCTGGGAATAAAAGCATTGATTAGTGGCTTCATTCTTTTAAGTATCACAAAAGTGAATGTTCCCATTCTTTAAGAGAGTATACAGGCATTAAAGATTTGAGCCTAGGCCTGAGTCTAAGAATGCTTTGTCTATACACCATGGTTTCCTAATCTCGCTTATGGGCAAGCTAACACTGACCTGCAGGTACAAATACTCCATTAGAAATTATTCTTCTAGATAACTACAATGAAATAATTTTAATTACAAGCTTCACACACATTTATCCTCCTATTGCATAGCCTTATTTACTATTTGACCCTAATTGTATTTATGGCAAAAGAAGTTTAGACCCCTTGCTTATTGATGGTTATAAATGATCAGATAATCAAGTTCTAGCCAAAGTTTTATATGGGTGTTTAGGCTTTGGGGAAAGGAAAATTAAAGGCCATGTACAAACACATGCTTTCAAGCTATTTTATTTTAAATGTGTGATGTACATGTATTTGTATTAAATTCGACAATAACATTTCTATCGTGTTCTAGTGGTCACTTGTCTAATTCTACCATATGACAAACTTTATTTATTTGGTTCTTTCAAGACAGGGTTTCTCTGTATAGCCCTGGCCATTCTGGAACTTGCTCTGTAGACCAAGGTAGCCTCAGATTCAGAGCTCAGGGTCAGAGACACTTTATGACCACAATGCAGGCGGGAAGCTGTCTCTCTATTTGTTTCAGCATTATTTACTTAGTATCTCTGAGTCATAATTGTCTAGATATTATTTAAGATCCTTCAGTTATACTTTACATTTTTCAGCAGTGCTTTACAGCTGAAATATGCTATCTTTGTAAAGACAAAAAAAAAAAACAAAAACCACAATAAAACAAACCAAACAAACAAACAAAAATGCCATAGGAAATTTGTAATGTAGCCATTTGCTTAGGGGAATCCATTTTATTCCATTCAAGGGAGTCAGACAAAGAGACAAGAAAGATCAAAGTGTCTCATTTAGTATAATTATAAATGCCACAATGAGGTTGAGTAGGAAACAACATAAAAAAGAATAGGCTGCTCTGTCAGCTTTCTCAACGAATATTCAGTATTTAGATCCTGGAACTATAAAAAAAAAAAAAAGGTCTATTTGAATATTTTTTAAAAAGCCTACCTTGACACTGCTAAACCATTTCTTTCTTTTTTTGTGCGTGTATGCGGAAAATGGCTAATTCTAGAACATGTACAGAAATCCTGTACAGCTTAGCCATCCTCCGTGAGGGACAGGCCTGTAAGAGGAAGCCGGCAGGCAAGAGAGATCAAAGGCAATGCTTTTGCTTATGGGTCCATCTCTCCAAACCCAACGTTTTGGGTACCTATGATGGCTATGATATCTACTAATATGTGTCCCTTAGACATCTTGTCCAAACCAGTCAAATGGGTAAAATCAGGAGCTTTGGTCTTACACCAATAAGGGCAGCTGCTGCCATTAGACATAAAGTATACCCTAAGCTCTCCCTTAGGAGCTTCAGTGACAGTATTTGTGGTTCCTGGAGGAACTTGGTTGTCCTCAGTATATAGCCTAAAGTGACAAATTAGTGGAAGACTTCCGTGAAGTCTTCATTTCTGCTCCTTTAGGTGGAGACACGTTGGCATCATCAACCTTGATCTCGCCCAGAGGCATCTTGCTCAGACACAGTCCGATGATTTGAAGGGATTGGTGCATCTCTTCAACACAACACAAGTTCCCAGCGTACTTACTAGTCCACCCAGAACCAGTAGGAACATCAAACTCAATGCGGTCAAACATCATAGAGCTGAGTCCCACCAGATGTCAGAGCTTCAGAGTATCACTCTGCTGAATGCATAGTTGAGTGATTCTTCTGATGATATAATCCCAATGTCAACTACTCTTATTTTGCCAGGTCCTATTGTTGGTTGGTATCTCCTCCACCTTATCATGCTGGAGAAGTTCTTGGACAATTCATAAATGTCATCCATACCCATATGCAGCCACCAAACCCAGTCACTATTGCTGATGCCAAGAAGTACTTGCTGAAAGGAGCCTGATATGGCTGTCTCCTGAAAGGCTTTGCCAGAGCCTGACAAATACAGATGCAGATGCTTGCAGCCAACCATTAGATTGAGAATGGGGACCCCAATGGAGGAGTTATGGGAAGGAATGAAGGAGCTGAAAGGGTTTGCAACCCCATAGGAAGAACAATATCACCCAACCAGACCCTCCCAGAGCTCCCAGGTACTAAACTACCAACCAAAGAATACACACGTAAGAACCATGGCTCCAGTTGCATTTGTAGCAGAGGATAGACTTATCTGTCATCAATGGGATGGGAGCCCCTTGGTTCTGTGAAGGCTTGATGCCCCAGCAAAGGGGAATGTTAGTGTGGTAAGTGGTAGTGGGTGGGTGGGTGGGTGGGTAGAGCACCCTCATAGAAGCAGGGAGAGGGTTTGGAATAGGGGGTTTGGGTAGGGGAAAACTGGAAGGGGTATAACATTTGAAATGTAAATAAATAAAATAACCAGTAAAAAAAAATTTAAATGTCTTTCATAAGCCCAAGAGGTAGGTCCTGGTGCACTCATCATCAGATACAAGCAGCATGCATTTGGGCTCCAGACACCCACTTGGAGAACTCAAACATCTTCTCTCTTTCTTCAAACATCAGAAGAAAGGAGTCATGTCACCTGCCAAGGACTAGCTTCAGCTGGGTTGAGAGTCCTGAGGAAGACTCTATCTTCTGATATTCCATACATCAGCATTTTATGACCTTAGCCAATTGATTCTTAGAAAAAGATAGCCAATAGCGGCGAAGGTACAACTTGAAATCAATCATGTATCAAGCTTGTGTCCTGCTCAAAACAACCCTCCAGAGATCTGAGACAGCTCTCTCTGCTTGAGACAGCCCTCTCTTGCTAGATTTTTTAAAGCTCTATGAATAACTCATGGGTTTTCCAACCAAAGTTAGAAAAGATGTTAGAAAAAAATTATTAGATTGTCCATCCAAAAGTCAGAAAAGTTGCTGAAAAAAAATCTTTGATTTTCTGACCCAAATCAGAAATCCTGATAGAAAAATTCTAAAAGAGCTGTATTCACTCTCCAAGAAGTTCTCTCTGGGTAGCTCTCTTTTGCAGATCAAAGCCCAGACCTTTATTTACATATCACTTCACTAGTTTACCCTAGGTTCTCTTTTGATATTCCATACATCAGCATTTTATGACCTTAGCCAATTGATTCTTAGAAAAAGATAGCCAGTATATGTATATGTATATATATATATATATATATATATATATATATATATATATATATATGCATTCAGAGATATGCCTGCCTTTGAAAGCACAAACAATAAGCTTAACTGGTTGGGATCTTGCCCTATGATCACCACTCCCACAACTCCCAAATCCCTTTATCTCCTTCCTTACTATCTTTCTGACAAGCTGGTGCAGCTGTCTCTGTTCTTTAAGGGCACAGTGGACCCAAGTATTAATCCTCTCATATAATTCATATTGCATCCTTTTATTTTTCATAGTTGAGAAATTATACACTCTTGAACTTTTTAGAGTTCTTTCCCACAGCCTAACGGGCTGTCCTGAAGGTCATAGCCTTTACCATTTTCCTAAGGATATTAGACATACCCGTGCCTCCCTGACTCTGTCTCTGATTATCATGGAGTCATTAACCATGGCAGAGAGGACATTCCCTATAATTTTGACAGGGAGAACATCTCATAAGGAGGAACATAAAGTAAATTATGTACATTATTGTACAAACAAGCCCCACATCCATAGCAACTGATAACACTCATGGATGCCAGAGCCCTGCTAACACTGCTCCCAGAGTGGGAACTGTGTTACACTGTCCCTTCGCATAGCAGGACTTGGCAGCAGCACCAATATCTAGGACATGGGTAGTCACGCCAAGATGTGGTTTAAAACTCCATGTGATGTCTCTAAACAGCACTCAGGTCCAGTGTGCCCAGGGAGGAGGCTGGATGTTTAACAAGTTCTCCACAGCTAGGGAATAGGCCTGTCCATTACACATTATGGACAATAGTTTAACTAGTCAAAGTACAGAAGAGCCTGCAACTAGATCTTGTACTCAATGGGCTTCTCAGAGCCTTTGTATGGGCACCCAATAGGGGTCATACTTCTGCTCCATCTCTCTATTCATTTCCACCCCCAGTTTCAGGACTCACATAGACTGCTGGGGCCTGGGGCCCAAAGTTCAGGGTCACAGTCACCATTTTTCCCAAGGAAGAGGTTCCTGTGGGCAGCTTCCTTGGAAAGGTACATGAGAGCTCCAGAAAACTGCTCTACCCATTCTACATCTGTATGGCATTGCTGAGCGCCTCTGCTGGGCTGATTCATCAGGTGGAGCCCATACCCCGGCCATAGCACTTGGGTCCCGATGTTTGGAGGCAGCTCAGGAATCCCATCTCTACTGGGCTGCAGACTGTATGAAGCAACCATTTTCTGAGACTAGAAATTTTTTTTATTGACACCTTCATGTATTTTTGTGCAGTGTCTTGTGTTGGCTGAAATGTGAGTTAGGTATGCCCTCCACCTAAAAGAAAGACATAGGCCATGCTGGCAAAAAGGGAGTGGTAAAGCCTGCAGCCAATGGGAAGTCCTCTCACCTGTAGCTCCCCTTTCCCCTTTTCATTGATTTCTTCTAATATCTTCTGCCACATCTTCCATAGTTATGTCTTATTGTAAAGCCTGTTCCAGCATACCCTTCCCTCCCTTTCTCTTAAAATGACATTTTCACACAGATATCATATCATATCATATCATATCATATCATATCATACCTAATACATGTGTTAAAGAGAAAAAATATTGACAGAGACAAAAGCCAGTTATGTGCCCTGGGTTGTTTTAAGCACTGGAGATAGCCACCACATTCTCACCAGAGAGAGACGTAGGCAAAACCAATTCTGTAAAGCTGAGGTCTATGAAAATGACGTCCTGTTATTCTTAGGGTCACACAGAAGATTCCACACATTGAGAAGTTAGAGATTAACACCCAAAGAGAGGTAATCTGGGCAACTACAGTGTGGGAATATAGGTATTAAAGCATTATTTTACCTTAAAAACAAGAATGTAGCTGTGATTGTTAAAAACAGTAGTGTGTACTACGGAGACAGAATGCATTATGGGCACTAGGTGCTTGTACCACTTACAGCATCTAATGAGGTTATCTTCTTCTGTGGATTCAAAGATTGTTTTCACTATGGCAGTTCTGCCAGCTTCCATGGTTCCTCCAGGAATCCTGGGGGTGAATCTGGGTGAGAGTTCTCCTTACTCTTTCATTCCCCTGTTGTGCTTCAGCTATTGAAGAAGTCATCTTTTAACTTTATTTTTGAGATTATAATATGGTTAAAAATGTATCCCTTCCCTTTCCTACCTCTGAAACTCCCTACACTCCTCCCCATTCTCCTTTAAACTCAGTTTTCACTGTTATTGCACTGTATGCATATATGTATATGTATACGTATATGTATATGTGTGTATGTGTGTGTATGTGTGTATGTGTGTGTATGTGTGTATATGTGTGTATGTGTATGTATATATACATATACATATATATATATATATATATATATATATATATATATATATATATATATATATATATATATATATATACACATAGCCATTGTTTAGCTCGTGTTTGAGCACCCACATTAGTAGGAGGGGTTCTTGTTGAGAGGAAAAAAGGAGGTTTGGTGAAAGGGGTAAACAGGTAAGAAAAATAATGGGAAGATACGATCAAAGTATGTTACATACATGTATGAGATAATGAAAGAATAAATGAATAACAATTTAAAGACGANTATATATATATATATATATATATATATATATATATATATATATATATATATATATATATATATATATGTATATGTATATATACATACACATAGCCATTGTTTAGCTCGTGTTTGAGCACCCACATTAGTAGGAGGGGTTCTTGTTGAGAGGAAAAAAGGAGGTTTGGTGAAAGGGGTAAACAGGTAAGAAAAATAATGGGAAGATACGATCAAAGTATGTTACATACATGTATGAGATAATGAAAGAATAAATGAATAACAATTTAAAGACGAAATACTGCAAGAGGTAGAATTTTTGTTTTATATTTTATAATTATGTTATAAAGCAAAATAAATTAAAGAAAAGAAATTTTTAAAACAACAAGCTAAAATGAAAATATGGGTAAAAATGTGACCCATGGAACATGTTACACAAGAGGATAGACTGATTTCCCTTGGTTTAGATCTAAACACAACTACAACCCAGCTGGTTTACACTCAATGCATTTCTTAACATCACCAGTCCTCAGTGTTTTATTCTTGTAGCTGCAAATGGGAAGCTCAGCCCTCACAGGGCTGACTGGAAGATGGGATGATAGTATATCTTCTATTCTTATAGCAGTGCTTGACACAGAGAACAAACTCAACTTGCACAATTATTGTGATTATTGTGGTCCAAGTGCTTCAAACCACAGGCTGAAAATAGGCAGAGGAAATAGGAGACATTGAGGTGGGTGGAACTTCATGGTCAGAACAGTTTTAGGCTGGTGTCAGGACAGATAATTCTGCTTTGGAAACTCACTTGCAATCCAGACTCAGGTTTCGACACACTCGCGTGCGCACGCGCACACATACACACACACACACATATATCATATATCATATATATATATATGATATATATGAGAGAGATAAAGACAGAGCTTGAGAGAGGGAGAGGCACATAGATAGATACATAGGTGTATAGGTATATGTATAGATAGATATGAGGAAAGGCCCCAAGGATAGATTAAGGACCAGAGAGACAAGTTAGCACTCCACTTATGTAGCACTATGAACGATTAACCCCTGTTCTTTACATCTAAGTCAAGGCTTTCTCCTTTTATAAGTATCTTGTGATTCAGTTCTTTTTCGAGGTTTAGAGAACCAGCTACCCCTCCAGAGGATAAGTGCCTCTCTGTGCTCAGAGTTTCTGCCATGTTCACTGTTTCTTAAATACAAACAAAACAATAAAACAAAAGGAGGAAGAAGAGGAGGAGGAGGAGGAGGAGAAAGAAAATGAAAGGAAGGAAAGGAAGGAAAGGAGGAAGGAAGGAAGGAAGGAAGGAAGGAAGGAAGGAAGGAAGGAAGGAAGGAAAAAGAAAAGCATCAACTAAGAAACTAAGATAACCCCCTTGTCAAAGGTCATATTTGGGGTACCATACTCTGGTCCCTCACACCCTTCCTCTCAGAGTCCTATTCAAAAAGTAGGAAGATCTCCTCACCAGTCACATCACTTACAACAGTGGGTCAGCCTTGTCTTTGCTATTCTTGGTGACAACCAGCAAGAAACAGATGCACAGCAGTGCCATAGCACCAGGTTTTGAGAAAAAAAAGAAAAGAAAAAAGAATGAGCTTTACTGTGAGGCCAACTGGCAAGGGAGCCAGGAACTAGGGGGGAAAAAAAAGCTCAAATCTTATTCTCTAATGGGTTGGTGCCAGGGAATAACACAGACTTGTAAAATACATAAGGCCTAAAAATCCTGCTACGGGATCCTAGATGCAAAATGAAAAGTAAATGTTTGATTACTTAAGGCTCTTTAAAAGCTACCCACTATTTTAATTAAGAAAGAGGTGTCTCATCTGTCAAGCCATATCATAAATGATAGCTACATTTCAACTCAGCAGACCAATTTGGTGTCACATGAAGTGAAGCATCCACCGTCTTCACTCTCCCATGGGGACCACATTTCATTTCATCTGTCACAGTCACAGGCCTGGCCAACACTGCTGCAACCTCCAAATGACCCCCACATACGTAAGGACCAGAGAAGCACACATAACCTTAAGTTTTAATAACATTGTCATGCTCATGATGATCTCTGCTCTCAACTGAGAGAGAAGGGGGTGGGGCAAGGGAGAGAGGTCAATCCAGTATCTTCCCTGCAGCATCCAAAGCCCCGCCTGACTGAGCTCATCAGTCTGCTTCTGTGTGATTTCGGTCATTTTACTCACCCACTCCTCCAGCCATTCCGGACACGGGGGAAATCACCCACTCTATTCCCATTCGGGACACGGGGGAAATCACCCACTCTACTCCCAAGTCAATGCCTGTAATTCAAGGATCAATTGTCTCTGGAGTCCTCCCCCAGCTCTTGCATATTTCTAAGGCAAAATTCCTCATTCTTCTCAGCCCTACATTCAGCAATAACACTCTCCAAGAGGCTTCTCTGAAGACTATTTTCAAGTGGCCTTTTCCAATCGCCTCACAAATCTACTTAACCTATTTTTTTTTATCGCATGTGTCACAGTCTTTATCGCATGTGTCACAGACTACTATTGGATTGCAGCAGTTCACTGACTTAACTAGAAGCGGTGTCCATCATCATTGCGAACTCCAAGAGAACACAGACGTCTTTTTATTTTTAGAAAAGAAATCAATGCTATACCATGAATATTCAGAACAATGTGTCCCACATAAGAAGCCACTCAAAAATTTTTTTCGGAAAGAGCCAGTGAAGTTCCTTGCCACCAAGACTTGAATGTAGTAACAGCAGCATATAATCAATTAAGTGGACCGTCCCCAAGCAGCAACCTATAAGTCTCAGGAACATGTGTGATGAAGAAGTTGGCTGACCACTCTGTCTGCTCTGATACATGTGTCAGTTTTTCCAACCTGAAAGAGAGGAGCTGGAGATAGACCCCAGTGTGTGGATGAAGAGGAATCGGCACATTTGACCAGTGACTGAAGCAGGTGATTTGGGGAGTTTGGGAGGCAGGGGGAGGTGATACTTGCCGGGCTTTTCTAGTTCAAGGGGCAGAGTCATGACAGGTCTCTTTTTGCCAGGATCTTGTCCTTTTGGTACTAAATTACTCACGTAGTGGCCAGAAGTTTGCTTGTGAGGAAGACATGTCAATCTTTTTGTTCATTTGTTTTTCTGTTTTGTTTTGTTTTAATAATTATTCCATTCGTTTACATCTCAAATTATCTCCCATTTCCTGGTTACCCCTCCACAAACCTCCTCTCCCACATCTGCTCTCTCCCCCCTCCCCTTTGCCCCTATGAGGGTACTCTCTACCAACCCACTCTCTTCCACCCCAATGCTCCAGCATCCCCCTATACTGGGGCATGAAATCTCCATGGGACCAAGGGCCACCCCACCCTGTACACTCCTTGGTTGGTGGTCTAGTCCCTGGGAGCACTGGGTGGACTGGCCAGCCAACATTGTTCTTCCTGTGGGGTTGCAATGCCCCTGTGCTCCTCCAGTCCCTCTACCAGCTCCCATACTGGGGTCCCAGAGCTCAGTCTGATGGTTGGCTCCAAGTATCCACATCTGCATTGGTCAGTTGCAGGCAGAACCTCCCAAAGAACAGCCACACTGGATGTTAGAGTACTGATGGTTCACAACAGTTGAGCTTATCAAATCCCACTTGCCAAAATTCTACTCTAGTTTTAGAGGGCAGCTAGAATCTGGAAGTGAGCTAAAAAGCAGAGTAAATGTAATGGGCCTACAGTATGTGGACCTGTGGATGGTCTTCAAAAAGGACTTTCTGGGGTAAAAAGAAACTGGATAGTAGGCTGGCTCAGATGTGGCTTGAGCAAATACAGAATGTGAACTTTAAGAACAACTCCATCTCCAGGAAGGCTCCCAAGTGGCTTACTGGGCCTCAGTTTAACATGGAATCCTCTTGGAAGAAATGTAGTCCAAACTTCATGGGTCTTGCCAGGAGATATTCTTGTTTCAGATGCCAAAAACCACCCCACGAAAGTCTTATTCCTCATCCTGTTCATTTAAATCAAACTAAGTTCCCCACCACCTGAGCTTGCTTGTCTCCCTATTTGCACAGAGGTTTGGAGTGGAATCCTGATCAAGATTGTCTTCTATGGAAGCAAGCCCTCTGCCTCATTTTTCAAGTACATTTTGGATCTAAGGCCCTTTCGCCGTCTTTGAGAACTGCTTTTTGAGATACTGCCCCTCTCTTTGTCTTAAGACCTTAGTGAATCTTTTGTAGACAATAACAAAGATGAAAATAGAATACAGGCAAGAACAATCTTAAAGAGGCCAGGGGCAGAACCTTGATCATTTCTTTGGTCCATGATTCTTCAAGCTTCTTCTATGAGCACTGACAGCCTTACTCCAGAAACCTGAGAAACTATCCTTACTACAGGATAGTTTCTTAAAGCTTCTAATAAAGACGCAACAACTATAGACATTTGAAATCAGTATCAGTCTAAAATGCTTGTACCAAGGAGTCATACCATGAATCTAGCCATATTTCTAATAGTTTGAGTTATTATTGTTTGTTGATTTGGTTTGTTTTATTGTGACTTTTTATATTGACTATAACAGTTGCCTTAAAAAAGAACTTCTCAGATGTACTGGTTTGAGCTTGCCCCTGACTGACTCTGCATACCATATGAAACCCTCTTTTCTTTATTCTTTTATACCATCTTGTGTTCATTCCTACACGACAGTTTGCCGTTTCCTTCTTGTGTTACTTAAGGACTCAGCTTCCTATAGATGCTGATATCTTTTTTAAAGTCTCTCCTGCCTTCAAAGAACTTTTGGCAGACTTTATAACCAAATGAATAGCATGCCTTGAGATCATTTCAAACTCTGCACTCAATCTGCTCTTCTTCTGTGTTCTCAGATTGTTTCAGTTCAATTTGCCTTTAGTAAAACAATATAAGAATCTTACTATGTTGTGGATGTCCTTTGTAGTCAGCTTTTACAAACTAAGCAAACACTGGACTCATTCACATCTGTGACCCAGAGTAATTTGTGCTGTGGTGATGGCTTGCCATAAACAGCTAATTGGTTGATTTGTTGTTGGTGGTGGTTTTTTTTTTAAGTTTTTGTTGGACTATTCTTATTTATAGTATTTTTAAATTTTTTAAAATTATAATAGTTTCCCAGCACTTGGGAGGCAGAGGCAGGCAGATCTCTGAGTTCGAGGCCAGCCTGGTCTACAGAGTGAGTTCCAGCACAGCCAGGGCTACACAGAGAAACGCTGTCTCAATATATATATAATAGTTATAGCATTTTCTCTCTTCCCCACCCATGTATCCCTTCTTGTCTTTCGCTCTCTCAAATTCATTATAGATGTGCACATTTCCCTGTCCCAAGACTTGGAGCTGAGTCATGTCATCTCTGCTGGTTAGTACATTAGCGCATGATATAGGATGACCCTTTTACTTCTATCCCTTCCGATATAAGGATCCTGATAAGAAGCTAATGTGAAATTTGAAGCTGTGCTAGTCTGGTAAACCAGAAAATTCATGAGCTGCAAAAGATGCTTATTTCTACTGTGGTGACTGGAACGAGGATGGTTCCAGCATTCTCACTTTTGGGAATACTCTCTCCACACTATCTGTAGGACTATCTGGGGAGGATTAGGAGGTGTGACTTGGAGGAGGTGTGGCACTGGGGAAAGGCTTTGATGTTTCATAAAGCCTACATCATTCCTAGCCACCCTTCTCTACCCCCTCCTTGTATGATTCAGATATTAGACAGAAACACCCATAATCAGACACACACATACATAGAGGAATGCCTAACACACATATTTAATGGCATATACATACATGTTTTCTTATCACTTCTCTTAACAAATTATCATAAATGTAGTGTCTTAAATCGATCAATACAAATTATGATTGTACAGTTTTGGAAATCAAATGTACAAAAGGGGATCATATGGGCTAATATTAAGAAATGAAAAGGTTTTAAAAACTAACCAATGTCTTTTCTTTACCAGCTTTCAGGGACTCCATATTTTTTTGTCTTCTAAGGAGGCAGTGTAAACTGAGTATTTCTCATACTGCCATCTCTCTTGGCAATTTTTTTTCTTCCATTCCTTTCCCACTTACAAGTTTTCTTAGGATTACGTTAGGCCTATCCAGTTAAGTAATGATTATATTTTATCCCAAGGTCAGCTCATGAATGGGTTTAGTCTATTGTAACCCAAATTCCCTTTGAGATGTCACTTGATGTATTCATAGATTTAAGTGTATAATCTTTAGGGAGACTTTATTTTACTTACTACAAAAAAATATAAGACTTTGTATTGAACACTTGGGACCAGAATTACTGTGGAATTGATGATTTTAGGGTTTCAATTTAACATTCTAGATAGTTTCTACAGGAGCATCCATATGCAAACACATTAATCCTTCCACAAGAATCTATGAATATTCACCCCAAGTGGCATAAACAAGTCTATAAATAAGCTCATGTCAGTGAAGGTCAGGCTTTGCCGCCAGATGAGTTCGGTTTGGGTCAGATATTGTTGTCAAGTGAGCTATTTAAATAGGCCGGGTTTTGAACTTTGTGGATTACAAAATTGCAAAGAGTATGTGAAGGAATAAATTATATTTGGAAACATGTAAGAGCATTAGCATTTGTTCTGTCTTTCCTTTATTTCCCAAAGTCTATTCTCATCCTGCCAAGTCATAAGTAAGGTTCTCCTGGGTTTGAACTTTTAAAACATAAATCCGTAAAGTATAAGTTCCCTTGATAATTTACCTCAATATCACTTAGTATTATTTAAGTGGCTGGATGCATTTGTGGATTTTTCTTAGTCATCCCTCTCTATAGTATCCACGCTGTGAATAAGCCACAAATCTGTGTATCTTCTGTAGCTATTCTATAGAGATCCATCAATGGGCATGGATTTTCATTTAGGAGACGTTAAAGTTAGCATAACTATAAGTACTATTAGACCTACATGGACTTTTGTTGTTGCTGTCATTGAACAAATACCTAGAATTGAAATTTCTGGACCCAAAAGTTGCTAGTGCTAAATTTAGAGAATTCTACTGAAGATCTTTCCCAAACCATAGAATGGAAGGATATATGCAAAAATATAAACTGAAGAAGAAATTTAGACTGGTTCCAGAAAAGAATAGAGCATTCTACCACTAGTGACATACAATTTAGTCCTGGCTCTCCAGAGATGAACTCTCTTATTTTAATGATAAGGTTGAAGGGAATGATTGCAGAAGACCTGCTCAAACATAAGCCTATGTAAAAGAGCATGGCAGAAGGTTCTGCCTGGTCAGCACGACATGATTCCCCCTTCTGCTTTCTATGTCTAGAGACTGAACCACACCATCCCTTGGGCTACTGTGAAGTTACCACCCCCAACCCCCACTTGTCTTTGTAGTGCTAGAACAACACTGATATATAACAACATATCCACTTGAAATGTAATGAAAACTAGAGACTGGGACAAAGGGCTATTTAGAAAGATCTGGAATCTGTAGCTAAGTAGTCTTTGCAGCAAATCTTGTGGAGTGAAGACTTATGTGAGAACTAATAGAGATATGTGGGGTTGGTTGCTATAAGGTCATTCATTAATCCTGGAAAGATCAGTTTTCCTATAATTATAAGCATTCTAAAGTCATGCCATCAGAAGACAGGAAAATCTTAAATGTGACTTTCCTTTTGTTCTAGCTCTACACTGGCTATGTTGGTTTATGCCACAGTTAGCAGAAAGACTTTAAGACTCAATTAAAAAGGTATCATTAACAGCACTCAGAAAACAGCTTAGTAACAAGAAATGTGCTTAGCAGGCAGGAGACAAGAGTTCTGCTCCCTTCCTGCCTCCAGAGACAAATGCAGGCACACGTGCACACACCCCACTACTATCAACAACAACAACAACAACAACAACATCCCAAGCACAGAAACTATAATCATGGAAATCACACCAGTGAGGAACCTGAATAAAAGAAAGAAAGGTTTTTGGAGAGATGGGCATGAAGCCAAGGGCATAAAGGTCTGTAAAAGTAGGACAACTATGTTAAATGATGCTCCAATAAAATCTTCTGGTTAAGGCTCACCAGTTACCTCTCCTGAATATGCGTAGGTAAAACCTCTCACCCAAAGACTTGTCTTTGCAGCAAAGGGAGGCCATCATAGAAAGCCACAGCTGAACACAAGTGAAACTAGTACAGGAACTGTAAATCATGGGAAGCCTAGATATGGTATCTACATCTGTGTTCTTATGTTGTTCTTCCATGGTTTGTTTGTGCACGTAGTGTAAGGGTCTGTGATTAGCTGAAGATGATATCCCAGACTCAAATAGCATGAAGAAACAAAGAGCGTTTTATTTTGGAGAAATCCAGCATGTGGGGTCTACCATCTACCAAGATGGAGATTCCCAGGTGAGCTCAAAGACCTAACTTAAAGCACATTTAGGGGAATTCCAGGAAGGAGTAAGGTGACCTTTATCTTAATTGGTTGGCTTAATCTGTAGGGGTCTGGGGGTCTTTGGGATTGGCTAGTGCTCGGGAACATTCCAGAACTGTTGTGGGGGGCTGGAAACTGTTGCTGGGGAAGCCTGGAAACTGTTGCTGGGGAAGCCTGGAAACTGTTGCTGGGGAAGCCTGGAAACTGTTGCTGGGGAAGCCTGGAAACTGTTGCTGACTCATTGTCCTTGCCTCAGGCCAGGTGTGGGGCAGCTTCTGATGGCAGGGAAATTTCTGATTGGCTGCCCATGGCCTGGGGTTTTCCTAGTAACTGACTTACCTGGACTTGCCCAGTTCTGGGAAACAGAGATCTAGGCCTAGTCTCCTGAACTGCCAGTTTGAAGCCTGTCATGGAGTCAGCCTGTCTCAATCCTCTCCAGAGTTGACTTTAATTTACAATCTGTGATGGAATCATCCCTCCCTTGCCTTTATTTGGCCCTAGAAACATATCCTTCTTAGGAAAATATTTCTAGGCCTAATTCTTGATTGATTTACTTGCAAGTATTTTCTACATTTCTGTACTAATCTGAACCAGATAATGATTGTTTAGCCCAAGTTTCAGTGGAAGATATTAAATATTTTTATGTTATTTTTAGATGTAAATTGGGTTTACACTAGATAATACAAAGATCATACAAATGTGGGACTAAGGAGATTAAACTATTACAGACTTTCCAATGATAGGACTACATCCGCAAGAGAACATTCATTCCAGACTTCATTCCCTACCTTCCTCATTATTGCTCCCAGAAAGAAATCCTGGCAGGTCTGAGTAGAGTGTGTCTTAGTGACTCTAAGGTAGGTGAATGTAAGTACAGACAGTTCACTTCCATAGGCAGACCCTGGGGTCATCATTGTTAGATCATTACTGATTCTAAACTAGATGAATATATGACATACGTGCACTGAGGTAGGAGAGAATATGGACAGTTCCCAGGTGACAGGAAAGGGAACCATGGGAGTGGGGAAACAAAAGGCTTTAAGGAAATGGCATGCAGAATACCAGAGGTGAAAGGGTACATCAGGAAGTGGGTGATATGAGGAGAGACAAGAAGTGATGAATCAACCCAAATAAACTACTTATGAAAGTCCCTTTCCAGTTTTGTGTGTATATTTTTCTTTGTGTGCATATATGCATATGGGGGTCAGACATCAACTAGTACAAGTTAATTCTCTCCTACCAAGTGGATCCAGGATATTGAACTCGGGTAATCTGCCTTGGCAGCAGTTTCCTGTACACACTGAAACATCTCACTGACCCTCATGCAGATACTGACAATGGCTTCCCAGAGCTTTAAATTCTATGCACCATAAGATACCAATAGGATATCCAAAGATTTCCTTGAGTTCTGACCACATAACATAATTTATTTCCTTTTAATAGTTTGAGGAATGTATGGAGTGTGTGTGTGTGTGTGTGTGTGTGTGTATACATGTGTACGCATGCACAATTAAAAGTACCTACCAAAACAGGTACAGTAATGTGAGGCTCATACTATATCCTTCAAACCCAAAGATCAGTCTATTCATTTCTACTTGATGTGAATTAACTAGATATGAATGTTACAATGGTAATGTCAAAAACTGAAAGTTTTAAACTAACACTAAAAAGAGCCACCTCATCTTTATTGAAATATGCAAGGCCCTTTGACTTGTGAATGTGTAAGAGGACATGGGTAGGGAAATAAACCACATTGTTCATTGTGAGCATTGACCAAGGCTGTGCTGTCTTAACAGTTAAAACTCTATTACAAGTCTGGAGTAGGAACACATAGCACAAAACCCATCCTCACACAGTGAAATTAACATGATCCTTCTACATCACTTAACCTTTAGTTCTCTCTATCTCAAATATTTTGGTTTTGTTTGAATCACATCATACTTATCTCATGCAATCCTAATACCTCTCTTACAAGCTATTTTCTTCTCTTTAACTCTAGTTGCTGAAAATAATGGACCATTGTGGAGTTTATCAGTCTTGGCATTGCTGTGAGACTTACCTGAGAACAGCGAAAAGGAGGGGATTGTTTTAGCTGGCTATTTTAGGGTTTCAGTACAGTGGTACAGTGTGGCAGACAGCAAGGGATGGGACAGAACAGATAGAACTGTGACTCTCAGGATGTAAAACAGAGAATCCTGGGCTGAAGGCCTTTCCCCTTTTCTCCCTTTTATTCCACAGTATGTGAAATAAAGATCAGGTGGATTTTTCCTGTCTATGGTGTTTAGTGTTTGCTGCCAATTTGATCCAATTTGCACCAAGGAAAGCCTAGTCTCTGGGCATACCCCTAAGTTTTCTTGATCAGGTTGCTTGAAGCAGGAATGGGAAGCTACCCAATGTAGACAGCATCATCTAGTGGAAGCACAGATAAAAATAGATCCAGGAAGAAAAGGTTTTCTTTCTGCATTCCTGACTTCCCTTCTATTGGCAAGTTCACACTCTATCATTATTGTTAGTGCTGGTGCATTTCTTAGCTGATACCAGCATCAAGCTTCTTTGTGTAAAGACCATGACCTTCAAGGAGCCTTCTAGCTGTTCAATGTCAGATTGCAATGGTGAAGCAACTAGCCTCAAGGACTGAGAAGCAACCAGATTCTTGACCTCTCCAGTGTGAAGATAGCAATTGTACACTACCCAGTATCATGTAAGCCAATCTGATAAATCTCCTTTCTAGTAAACAAGGCCAGTTCCCTTCCTCTAAAGAACCCTCCAGGGAAAAAAGTCTTGAGTGTGACCAGAGGTGTGCTCTACTCAGCCATAGGCTTCTCAATCTATCCAAGCCTATGAGAATTACTACCACGCTTTTTAAAATTTGGACTTTGTATTCTTGTGGTCTAGAATGTTTCTATAGTTGGTCATTAAATTTAGAGACATAACTGACTACATGCAGCTTTGCAATTGATAGCAAGACCATTTTATAAAAATACTATTTGGGGCTGTTGCATCATCAAATGTAAATGTCTGGTATCTATAACCTTAGTAAGTTTGTTACTACAAAAAAACAACCTGCTAGAAAATAGAAGCAAAACAAAGGAATAATTTGGCTTAAGGTGTGGCTGGATAATAGATTACATTACATGAAGCCTTGAAAAGAAAGCGTTTGATTGATTACACATGTGATTGTCTGACTTACTTGAGGGTGGACCAGTGAAAGCCCTTCCTTAGCGGTGGGTTGACTGTTTCTAATTGGTTACACTTCAGTTTCACTGTGTTGTTCACATTCCACTTCAGTACACTGTGGATGCCACAGGAGCTATGTCAGGCTGGTGCCTCTGAATTAAAACATCAGATGCGGCAACACTGTCCTAAAGTGACCAAAGAATTTTTATTTTCTTTCTAGTATCACTATAAATTCATGGGCATGTTTTTTTTTTCACATTTTTGTGTCATATTTTTATTTTGTATTCACATCAAATACTTCCTATGCATTTAAATAGTTGTTATATTGATGCTCAAATTGGCCTCTGAATGGCCAGTGTGAGTTCCTTGGCATATCTTTCTCATGAATTTGAAAGGTTTAATATTTCCCTTGTTCTTGGGGTAGAAAGATATCTTAGAATCATTTTGTATCACTTAGGAGACGAATCAGGAGAAGAATCTTCCTCAAGAAGACAGTTAGTTGAAAATGGGGCTTGAAGACAAAAACTTACACAATCCCCTTACCGATGCAGCTTTTAGATAAATGAGAGACAAAGCTAGCAGTATACAGATGCATGTGTGTCTTTATAATAAATCAATTTTTCCCTCTCATCCCCTGCTCCCAGAACGATGGCTCTGAGACTAATTATTTATTACTAAATGCCTAGGCCAGAAGCTTTGGCTCATTCCCTAACTAGCTCACAACCTATTTAACCCATTTAAACTATTCTGTCTGCCACAAGGTTAGTTACCTCTCCTCAGTTTCATGTGTCCAAGTTCATTGTGAAGATCCTCTACAAGTTCAGCTACATGTTGGTATATGACCTTCTCCTCAGCATTCCTAGGGGAATCTCTCACACCTCTCACTATTTCCCCGAATCCTCTCTCTTCCTGCCAGCGTCCCACTTCCTATTTCCTACTTCAGCTCATTGGCCATACACTTTTTATTGACAGGTGATGCTTATAAGAGATTCTCTCTACACTTTCTTAACAAGGTGTCTGCATGACTATGTAAATTCATGGAGAATTTTGTACATAAGGAATGAGAAAGTAAATACCAAGTTAATACTGATGCTTCTAATTTAAATAAAAAAGAAAAAGAAAACAAGCAATTTTTAAAGCTATCTTTGTTTTTTAAAATGTTTGTAGCCCATATTTCTTAACTTCTCATGCTTGGGTTTTTCTAAAAGATGTTTTCTAGGCAACCAAGACAACAAGAAGGGGAAGTGTCACCTATATTCAGGGCCATATTTGTTGGCATTGTGGATAAATCTGTGATCTGGTTAACCACTTCCCTATAAATAACACATCGTAATAAATGATACTACAAAGATATTTTTATTGATTCTCTTACTCTGTGTCTAAACTATGAGTGACTAGTCTAAGTTTTACTCCCCAGTGTATTATAAAGCTACATATCATTGTCACTGAGCACTTTTACTACTCCTGCTATGAACTGCTGATCATTGCTTGGCCTTTGCTACATTATGAACCCCCCCCTCCCCCCGTGTTAGCAGCTTAGAACACTATAGCATGTATTGCTTTCCATGATTATGTACAGCACCAGTGGCTCTCCTGTGAGCTGGTTGGGACTAAATACATTAGTGTGATTTCACCCATCTGAGGTTTCACCTGTGATGGTGACTGTGGGGGCTCAGCCATCATGGAGACATCCACCTGGCTCATCTTCCAGGAGGCCAGGCTAGGATGTTCATAGGATGGGCAGATTCTCAAGAGAAGAAGGGAAATCATCCAACCATCTAGTTCTATTTTGAGGTCTCTGCTTGTCCCTCCAGAGTAGGTCTCCATTGAAGCTCCAGACTCAAGGATTCAAAAAGACTTCATGTAGCACAGGCTATTGGGGTGGAAGGGGTGGAAGGGGTAGAAGGGCTGGGACCATTTTGCCACCTGCCTCCCACAGAGAATGTGTAGGTACTAACAATAACAGTGGTTTCAGTTCTACTTTCAAACAAGCATTTACCAACATCAGCCTACTTCATGCAAATCCCATCAAAGCCAACCTTTGTCTCTTTTGAGAGTATTCTTTGACTTCTAATGCTATTCAAGTGAAACCAAGCTGCTTGCCATTTGCCCCAAGTAATCAGGCACTAGACTTCTTTCATGACATCATCTCACACCATTCCTCCCAGAGATCTTTCTGTGTGTGTAGTACAGGCTCTTGATTTAGATGTCTCTTCTACTAGAGTGCTTTTCAACTCTGTCTTCAAAGATAGGGCTTTTTCTCATTCTTACCCTCAGAAAGGCCTTCCTTTCAAGTATCACAGGGAGATACCTCTCTGCCAGATACATAGATGGCTAAGCTTTGAACCTTTATGCTGTGCTTTTTTATGATTGCTCCTTATCCCCCCCCCCCAGGACAATCTATGAATTCAATGTAGAGACTTATATGTACTTATAACTCACATTCAGCATATTATACATATATATGTATATATTAATAATGTTGTGTATTTAATATTATATATATATATATATATATATATATATATATATATATATAAAATAATGTTGTATGCTACTAATATATGTTTAATATTTCCATGGCCTAGAATAGCAGTTGTTTGGGAAATAATTATTGAAAAATTCAATATGGAGTCTATTCCTTCATACTCTCTAATGGACGAGTTTGTATTTTATAACTGAACATGATTTCAGAAAAAAAAACAGAATACATGATTTCTCAGCCAAATGAAATATGAAATATTAGTAATAGCATCAATGACTTCTCTGGATAACCTTTTAATTACAAACAATGTCAATAGAAATAGAATGCCCAATGTTAAATTATTAGTACTAATCACAGTGCAAATTATTGAAGAATACTTACAAGAATATACAGAAAGTGTGTCCTTTATATTAACTTTTGTTTCTCTGTGAGTATATGTATGAAATATATACTTTTGCCTTAGTTGACCATAGAATCTATATTTAAGGGCCACTGAATTAACTAAAAGTGTTTAGATAAAAGAGAACATGCCTTTAGTTTGGCTTTGCTTTACCAGCATTTCCATCTGTCTTAGTCAGTGTTTCTACTGCTGTGACATACTTGCACAGGGATAGCACCACCCACTATAGGCTGGGCCCTCCCCCATTGATCACTAACTGAGAAAATGCCTTACAGCTGGATCTCATGGAGACATTTTTCTCAACTGAGATTCTTTAACTCTGAAGACTCTAGCTCATGTCAAGTTGACACACAAAATCAGCAAGTACTACATCCAAAGACATGATATGTCACACATTTCATTTGGGCTAACCTCATATACAATATGGGGTCAGCTTATATCCTACTGACATTCATGTTGGGGTAGGTGTCTCCCTGATAGGCCTCAGAAAATAATGCACAGCTGATACCTCCTAAAGGCTCTGGCATTGCCAAGAGCTCACTTTTTAATTTCATTAGATGTAATTCTAACTTACAGAAAGACAAATCCACACACGACTGAACTGGGTTCATGGGTTGTCTCAGACCCACCCAGTGCATATCAAGGAAAATTGATGGACAATGCTTCCCATGCTGGTGAATAATCCGTAACATCAAAGAAATCTGCTGAGCATTCTTTGAGGAGAAACTGTTGCCCTGAACAATAGAGTACAAGCAAGGAAGTGCAATCAAAGCCCCGTGCTCCTGTAACCATTACTAACAGAGCCCAAAGCCCTGTGCTCCTGTAACCCATTCCTAACAGAGCCCAAAGCCCCGTGCTCCTGTAACCCATTCCTAACAGAGCCCAAAGCCCGGTGCTCCTGTAACCCATTCCTAACAGAGCCCAAAGCCCGGTGCTCCTGTAACCCATTCCTAANAACACCAGAAAGTGTTTAAGTGAGGGTATTTGAGGAAAGGCTGGGTTAAGTCAGTGTATGCTTTTTGAATGATTTAAATAGCATCCTAAACCCCATAAAGGTATCAATGAGTTATCAATTGTTCCATGCTAATCAATGTGTTTTAAGTGGAAGAGAATAGAAGAAAAGGACAGCAAAAAGAAGGGTAGTCAAAGAATTCATAACATGTGGCTAGAATTTGCATAGAAAATCTCCAGTACAGAGAATTTCATTAACTTTGCACACGCAGGTATTGGTGTTATATTTTGATTAATGATAAACATAGTCAACATTGCTCAGTTATTCTTTCTCTAGAGGAATAGACTTGAAGTGTGTTTCTTGGCACATTTGGATTCCTATGTTTAGTGAAAGAAATTAGCTTTTTGTAATTAAGAACAGTCAAAGTTAGCTATAAAATTTCATCTATGTTACTGACCAATATTCCTAACAGTAAAATTAAAATGGACACAAATAGTGATTGAGAGATGGCTTAGCCATTAAAGGCTAGGCTCATAACCAAAATTAAAAATGGACAAAGGTAATTTCAAAGACAAATTATTCCATCTTGTAAAACTGACCTGGTGTCACAGGGCTGTAGTCCTGTGTACAGAGGAACTCCTGGGGGGCAGACTACTTGCCTAGAATATGTGAGGCATCGGGTTTGATCCCCAGTACTGAGAGCCTGTGTCCTAAGTTGTCTTTGGCAACAGGGACTTATTGTTCACCCAGGAAGTGGATGACCAAGGGCAACAGCAATTGTCTCACAATTTGGGAGTGTCTTGTGCAATCCTGAGCAACAATTCAAAAGAAGGATTCTCATGTCTGAAGTTGGAGACTTGGTTAGAAGATATTTGGCTCTTAGAGAAAGCCTTGCCAGCCCAAATGTGGAAACTTCATTTAAACCATATATGTACATATATGTACATTTATAGAGTGACTCACATACACCACAATTATTCTTAGTTAATAGTATGATTTCCCATGACTTTTTCACATATCCTTACTGTTAATTTATCCTCCTTCTGTTATTTATCCTCCCCTTCTCTAATTAGAACGCCATCTCTGTTTCCCATTTCCTCCTTCAGATGCCTGTACCTTTCTCTTCCCTTCTCTGGGCATAAGCTTCTAGATTCAAAACAAGCCTACTAATTTGACTATTTTTTGCATTTTAATTTCTCTGCTGCCCAACCCTACCTGCCCTTGAGGATGGGAGGTGAGGTGGCATGGAGTCAAAGGCAAATATTTGGGGAGCAGGTGAGAAGTGCAGCAGTGAGCTCATCTGAACAATTCTGAAAGCACTTTTAATACCTTCCACCGCACCCCATTGGTCCCAAGAAATCATCTCTTCTAAACAGCAGTACCTGATTGACTGGCATTGCCTATGCCAGAAAACCTTGCTCTGTCAGGCAGTCCTCAGTTAGGTCCTCCTGCAGAAGATGCTTTTGCAGCTGCAGTGTCTGGTATTTACATAGAGGCAGCCCAGTAGTTCCTACCATAAAACCTTCAAGTGTTATCAGTCTGTCCTAGTTAATTTTCTCTTATCTTGATAGACTACCCTACCCAAAGCAACTTAAAGGAGAAAGAATTAATTTTAGCTGTCCTGGCTGGTTTTATGTCAGGTTGACACATGTTAGAGTCATCTGTAAGGAGGGAACCTCAATTGGGAAAATTTCTCCCTAAGATCCAGCTCTAGACATTTTCTTAACTAGTCATTGATGGAGGGAGGATCTATTGTGGGTGATGTTAACCCTGGTCTGGTAATCCTGGCTTAAAAAAAAAGCCAGACTGCATAAGCTCTGAGGAGCAGAGCAGGTCAGTGAGCACCACCCGCTCCATGGGCTCTGACCAGCTCCTTCCTCCAGGTACCTGCCTTGTTTGAGATCCTGTCCTGACTTCCTTCAAAGGTGTACTACAATGTAGAAATGGAAGCCAAATGAACCCTTTCCTTCCAACTTGCCTTTGGTCATGATGTTTCTTAGCAGCAATAGAAACCCCAACTATGACAATAGGCCACAGTTCCATGATATATAGTCCACCGTGGCAGGACAGTTACGGCAGCAGAAGTTTGAGTGTACAGGTCCCATAGTGCCCACAGTCAGGAACCAGTGAACAATGAATGCCTGTTCTCGATCTAGGTTCTCCTTTTTTATATAGTCCAGGGACTGCTACTACCTGTAACAAGTGGGTTTTTCCTCTTCAGTTAATGTAGTCAATATAATTCTCCAAAGGAATTCAGAGAGGCTCCACTCCCAGGTGATTCTAGACCTCACTGAGTTGACAGCTGAGCTTAACCACCAAGCAGACTCTGGGTTCCTAGCTCACCAAGAACATTACTGCACTGGGCAGGTCCAAGTATAGCATAATTATATATTCTATCTACCCCATATAAAAGACATACAATCCTGGTGTTTGTTTATAAGCTATAAGCCTAGGTTGGGCAGGTTTTGAGCTATTCTAACTTAACCCACCCACCATCCGTCCCTTGCTACTCGCTGTTTTTCCTGGCCATGTGCTTATGGTCCAGCTTCTCTCATGGTGGACTCTTCCACTCTTGTTCTTTTTTATTCTTCTTGGTCTTTCTTGAGACCCCTCACTAGATCCTCAAGATTGCCTTTCTCTACTGCCCAATAAGAGGCTTTAAATCTTATACAACAAAAGCTGCTGTGTGAGAGAATGTGAGAATTTGCTCATCATGGAGCAACCAGATCTTGGGGTCCAGTATTTAGCATTTGAATACATATCAGCATCAGATCATCCTCAACACTAAGGCTCATACCACTCTTCACTGCCTATGGAGTAGGGAATCTATAGGCTAAGGCTGTTGTACCCTAGCTGGCTACAGGTGTTGCTGAGCCAGAATATAAATCTGTTAGACTGAGGTCATATTCTATCTATGTGTAGACCTGAGAATAGGAGATATTAGGATCTTCTCTGTGTTGCAGTTCACATTTTCTTAAGTTCCAAAATAAAGTCCTATGCTTACTCTTCCAACCTACGTTCCTTACATGCTATCTTGCTTCATATTACACTGCCTGGAACTTAGGTAATATCACTGAAGGCAATCACCATCAAGCTGATGCTGCTGTCACACCTGCATCTTGAAGCCCTAGGATCTTCATAGTCTCAGGGAATGGCCCTAGGCTTGTTATGCATCTGGCAGTTATACAGGCTCAAGCTCAAATTTACCCACCAGGCTATAGAGTGACAGGGCAGATCAAGGAACTTCATCTCCGAGCCCTATTAGGAAATTAGCAATGCTGCCCAAATTGGAGTGACCTTAAGCTGGGCTCTACCCCAGCCAAAAGGACCTATGCAGTGTCAGAGTGCCCTAAGTCTATTCCAATGATGCCGTGATCTAAGCCAGAACTCAGCTGTCCCACCAGGATGTAGGATTCCTCCTGATACTCTGACAAAGACCTGCATTATCTTTTATGCTCTGCTCTTTTTTTGCTAGAATCTTGCTTTCTGCTCTCTGCCTGATGTTGGAGGGATTTTGGTAGGGAAACCCTTTGGTCACCAGTTATCCAACTTCTAGGGTCTCACTCCTTGGGCAAACAGCTTAGAATCATGGACTAGGGCCATTTCCTGACAGCATGTTTCAGCATGGCAGGCCTGGTGTTGGGTTTTAAACCCAAGGCCTTTATTTATGAGGACTGATTGATAACGTCCCTAAAGTCCTAATTATTTTAATACCTGGCCCCCATTTAGTGGTACTGTTTGGGGAGGCATAGGAGGTAGCCTTGGGGGAAGTAGGTCACTGTGGGTGGGCTTTGAGATTTTAAAGCCATACTCCATTCTGTTTGTTCTTTGCTTTCTAAATGCAGTTTAAGATGTGATTTTTCAGCTCCCTTCATCAGCTGCCATGCCTAAATACTGTCAGGCTTCTCTGCCAAGACGTAATGGATGTTTATCTCTCTGGAATTGTAAGCTCCAAAGAAACCCTCCCTCCTATAAATTGATTTGCTTGTGCTGTTTGACAAAGTTATAGGCAAGTAACTAATGCAATTTAATACCTCTTCTCCTCACAAATGAAGAACATGTTTCTCCAGGCAATTTGATTCTGAGAATAGGTAGTGTAGGCTGTATTTCTGCTTAGTTCAATGATTCTCTCTCTCTCTCTCTCTCTCTCTCTCTCTCTCTCTCTCTCTCTCTCTCTCTCTCTCCACACACACACACACACACACACACTAAAACACAGTCTTGTGCCTATTTTCTTAATGATGTGCCTTGTGTTTAGATGGATGGTTTTGTGGGGATAGTGACCGCTAGCAATCTTTCTCAGCTTTCTTGGTCAATATAATTTCATCTTCCTTTTATTTGTTCCAAGGATCTAGTTTAGCATATAAGGGATAGTCAGGATACATGCAATTTTCCATGAACAGTTTTCTGTGAGCAGAGATTTTGATAAAATTACCTGTTGTTGTTAATTCTAATCCTCAATATGAACACACAGGTATGTATGTCAGTGCTTTAAGGGAAAAAGTATAATTCATTGAATTTATTGTCTGGTTCTTATTGTTAGGTTTCACCACCAATTTTAAAGATTCTTTATTGCCAATATGTGCTAATTCCACCTCTAGTTGTTGGGAATAGAGTTATTAAACATAGATGCATTTTTTCTTTAGAAAACAATTATAATTTAGAATAATAATGGCAAATAGGCATTAGAGTTAACTGTAACTAGAAGTGTGTATAGGTCTTTGAAGTGCACAGCTGTGTATAACGAGAGGTTGATAATGGTGTCATGGTTAAAGGTGGAGAGAAAGACATTAAAATAGAAGTAGTTCCAAAGGTATACTCCCAAATCATAATTTTAGACTTTGAGTTTTAATAATTTACTTCTTTCATGAATCTTGGGATCTAAGAACATTAAAACGGTGTGCTTAACATACAGCAAAGTGTGTAATTTTTAAGGGAAGCAAGGGGAGGATGATAAATTACTATAGTGGAGGAAGGCTCCTCCTGCAGTCCATTCTGGCTATCAAAGACTAGCAAAGACTGAATGGGCCAATGAGGGCGTCTTTCCACGACCAAACCTCAGACTTCAATAGCACAGCCATTTGAAGAGTTCTAGACAATGATGCATATGCAATTCAGTTTCAGTTACCTTAGAGCAGACCATAAAGTCAATATTTTTATAAGATGTCTTTATTCAGAATGCTCTTGGAAAGCAGACTCGGGCAAGAAGAAAACAAGACTGAATAGAGGAAGAAATCAAGGCACTGTTCCTCTCAGTGGAGGCATCTGCCACCACTGAAGGGAGGTTGTGGTCTCTTCTTGTGATTAGAGAAACAGTCCTTTTTACTGGCACCCATCAATCACTAGGTGCTACTCCTTTCCTACAAAGGGAGAACCAAACAATAAGGCAATCCCCAAAGAGGGTAACAGCCAAAATGCACTTCTGGTGTATTCTCAACATGTATGAAATAAATACATTATTTGGGGAAGAAGATATAGGAATACACCACAGCATTCTGATAATAATCATAGTTTAATGATGATTCAAGGTACACTTGTACTAGCTAGCTCCAAGTACTTGCTTGCATTTATTAACTTGACTCATTGATTTCTCATTTACTGAACTGGACATTGGGGGAAGTTCCTAATTGCATAGTTTTACAAAAGTACTAAATGTTAGACCTTCATTTAGAATCATCATGTATGATTCCACAGGCAGCTTTGACTGTGTTTTTACTGACTAAGGTGTTCGTGAAGGAATGTGTACAACTTCTAGGTATTGCCGTCAAAGGAAAAACAGCAATCACTTCCCACTTTCCATTCCTCTCTCTTATTTACTGCATTAAGATTGAGATGCTGGGAAATAGAGGGGATTCCTGTGGGCCATCAAGGTAGAAGAAAGAGCCAAGTTAAAAATGATAGAACAAGAAAGAAAGAAGAAAGAGGAAGAGGAGGGGGAAGAGGAGGAGGAAGAGGAGAAGGAGAAGGAGAAGGAGAAGGAGAAGGAGAAGGAGAAGGAGGAGGAGGAGGAGGAGGAGGAGGAGGAGGAGGAGGAGGAGGAGGAGGAGGAGAAGGAGAAGGAGAAGGAGAAGGAGAAGAAGAAGAAGAAGAAGAAGAAGAAGAAGAAGAAGAAGAAGAAGAAGAAGAAGAAGAAGAAGAAGAAGAAGCTGAAGCTAGACATATTCAATCCAATCACCTTTGTGCATGAGGGAAATGAACTTTCATATCTGCTGAGTTTTTTCAGTTTCCTATAGTTTAACTTTAGCAATTTAGAGATAATGACCCGTAACCTCTAAAAGTGGTGTCAAGGTACTTGGAATAAGATAGATATCCCTTGTGCTTGCCTATGTTGATACAATGTATCCAAATTTGAATAGAATGAAAGGAGGAATAAAATGCAGTTACAGAAGTTGGAGTCCACAAAATGAAGCCGTTCACAAAGGGCCAATTATGGGTTTAAAATGGTTTGGGAATAGCTAGAAAAATGCATGGGTAAGCAAGAGCAGAAATTATATGAAACTCTTGGGAACAATTAGGAAGTTACACTGTCCCAGGAGAGGGTGATATGGCACAGGGAGAGTGGTGGTTAAGCTGGGACAGGGACATGGGAAGAAAGGGAGAGTACATTGTCATTAAGTAGTGAGAGAAGAGAGGGAATGAAGCAGAGCGCTGGCCTGAGGACACTGGGAGCCATGGCTGGCTGGCCTTCTCTGTTACTTGCAGAATTCACACTGTGTCAACAAATCCACATCTTCAGCAAGTCCTTGCACCATGGTGTTTATTTTTTCAGCCAGCATCAATAACAGAACAACAACAACACCTCATTGTGAGCCTCGCCTTTTGAAGAAGACATACTCACATACATCCATTCTCATTATTTAATGATTCTTTTTCTATCTTTCTAGAACAAGAGCAACCGGAAAGGCAATGTGGGCATTAACTGGCTTTAGACTGTTGACACTGGTCCAGACAAGAGCAGGTGGTAGTGTGCCTGTATCTGTAAGGGATGGTGCTGCCGTCAGAACAGTCAAGTGCAATGTCTCTGAACTCATAGTTATCCTCACGGCAGCAAAAGCAGGAATTCTCCAACTGAAAGGTCTCATAATTGTACCTAAAAGAAAGGGATTCAGTAAGAAATGCTTCAGAATATTTGCAAACGCTACATATCTTGACATTCTAAGGGCTTCCCTAAATGGCTTCATAGCTTTTACTGTGCTCTTTTTCCTACATCTTGAATGCCTTCCAGCTACAAAAATTCTGATGTAGATCAGTGACAACTGGACTTGAGATGAAAATGAGATTAGAAGAAAGGGTTGTAGCTGCATAATGGGAACGTTAAGGTGCAAAAATATAAATAAGGGATTTTTAAATCAATACCAAGTTATAATTATTCTCGCTAAATTAATCTAATGTAAACTTTTATATTAAAAATCATATAATGCCATTCTAAAATTCAACTTTAAGGTGATTTGAGTAATGCCATTCCGTTATTGTCACAGCAGGAGTTAGTGCGGAGTAGACATTGACAGGATAACTCACTTGACGGTCCTTTTGCACTCTCCTACACATCTTGCCATCTTGACCCTCTTCTGACAACCATTGTACTTAACAGTCACGTTCACAGGAGTAGTCCGGCAGTCATTCTTACCTAAAGCAAAGAGCAAAACAGAGAAAGAATGGAGATTTAACATTTCGGCAATCACTAGGCATCCTTTATCTTAACCGAAGGGTAAAGGTGCATCAGCTACTACCCCATGCTATGAAGGGAGCCACGCGGCCTCAGCTCCCACTGTGAAGATACTGGGTTAAAACTGGGGTAGATAGTGTTGATGGTTGCTATGATGGCATGACAGGGGATGGGGAAAGAAGTGATAAGTAGGATGAAGAGTGAGGGAGCAGGGGCAGTCAGAGCAGAAAGAGAAGGATGGGATATTGCTGACAAGCATTTTCTTATTGTGGATTACATACATCACCTTGTGTTTGACTATACAGATTTACAACACAGATGGCTGGTGTTAGGATAGAAAAGAAGTCTGTTTTGTTTTTTTTTGTTTTGTTTTGTTTTGTTACACAAGAATAAAATAATATTCCCTTGTAAATATAACTGGTCATTATTTTTTTCAATCTACTGACAATAAATAACTATAACACCCTTTGCATGCATATCAGTTGGCAGCTTATATTGTGACCTAGATTTCTGTATTTTAACATACCTGGTCAAACCTTCCACTAACGATCTGTCATTCTGTCTTAAGGAAACATTCTCAACCACTTAGATATTTTCTATATACAGAAGTCAACTTACATTTATAGCAACATTTATTTGAATCGTAGATTCTCTCTTCCTGCAGGAACAAAAGATTAAAAATATTTAATACTGAATGAAATATGACATTTCTTAATATCCTAAAGTAGCAACACCAAGGGAAAATGAAAAGAGATAAGAATACTGACGTCATCTCTAGGGCTAGGCAAGTGCAGAAGGAGCTGAACTTGGTAATAAACAGGAGACTGAGTGTTTAAGACGGAGACTTCACAGTGACAGGAAGAAAAGGTAGAAGGATATGCAAATATGAGAGAAAATGAATCATATTTCACTTTCTTCAAAGGAAAAATTCTGTAACACAACACCACATACCATCAGCGTCTTTTACTCAAGATCTGCACTTAAACTTTGTTTCAAATCTAAATCTTCCTAACTCTTAAGGTGAGAGACAAATAAACTACCGAAATAAGAGTATTGGAATTCTAAGATAATGGTTTAAGCTTATGTTATAAATTATAGATTCAGAAAGAAACATTGTAACTTAATATTAAACATTAGATAATTTTAAAACAACATATATTGAATGTGTTAGCACAAGCTATAACCATTTGAAGAAAGGGAACTTCATTAAAAAAAAAAAATATGCCCCAACTAGATTGGCCTGTAGGAAAGCTCATGGGCATTTTTCTTGATTAATGATTCATATAGGAAAGCCCAACCATCTGTAGGCAGTGCCACCCCTGGGCTGGGAATCCTGGGGTATATAAGAAAGCAGCCTGGGGACGCCATGAGAAGAAAGCTATTAAGCAGTAACCTTCCATGGCCTCTGTATCAGCTCCTGCCTTCAGATTCCTGCCTTGGGTTCCTCCTGTCCTGACTTCCCTAGTGATGGAGCATGACCTGACAGTGCAAGATTAAATAAGCCATTCTTCTCCAAATTGCTTCTGATCATAGTATTCACCCCACTAATAGAAACTAAAATACGGAGGAAGATAAATATATGTGAAATAGTACAGATACGTGTTACTTTAGAGATTTGAAATTTTATAGGAAGTAATTAATCTTCTATGAGCTTTTATTGAAAAAGATGGTTTTTAGTTTTGTTCATAAAATAATGAAGGGGATTCGGCTCAATAGTTCAAGATGCTTGTGGTATAATATAATAATAATAATAATAACAATAATAATTTTCATTATTATTATTTATTGATGTTTCCAAAAAGTTTAACATTTTAATTAAGCATTATCAAATACTTTTCATGATCTCACATCCCTTTTATATTCATAAACTCTCATTCTTTATTATTGTTATATATGTAAATATATAAAATATATTTATAAATATGTAAATATGTATTTACACATTTAACTTTATACAGACAGACAGACAGACAGACCGACAGATAGAGACAGAAATTTTTTTTGTTCTTGCAGAGGTCCCATTTCCCAGAATGTACATGGTGACTTCACAATTCACCATTCACATTCCATTTCCAGGGGATTCAACACCTTCTTCTGACTTCTGAGTATATAAAGCATACACATGGTGCACATACACATGTGCAGGTAAACACTCAGACATAAAAGTAAAGTAAATACAAAAATAGCTCATTTTTTTTAATAACCTACTTTTAGAATAGCATTAAGTTAAGTTTTACAGAGCTGGAAAAATAAAAGCTTGTTTTGGTTTGAAGAATATAGTCAACAAAAGCTGTCATTTCTAGAATCACATGTCTCTTGATATGTGGGTTTGTATACTTATCCATGAAACTAACCACAAACTTATGACAGCCAACTTTTCCCAAGAAGCAGGAGGGAAAAAAGGATCTGAGTTGAGCTTGAGAGGTGACCTTACATATTAAAACCATGACTTACTTCTGCACACCATGTTTGCTTTGGGCAGTCCTGAACCACGGCCACCAAGCCCGTGGTGTTACAGGTGTAGGAGAGACATGGGTTGGTAGGGTCATTAAAGGATGAACCAATCTGCAAATTAAGTAGGTTGAGGGGGGGGGTGCGGAGAAGAGAAGTTATTTGCCTTGAGATATAATTTAACTTACCAATTTAAAACTATTTTAAAAAGAGAAAGAATGAATGAAATTTATGATTTTAGTATCTGTGAAGTGACACTTTCAGTAGTCAAGTAAACAGTTAAGGAAAGGTAGTTTACATATCTTTGACATCAGTGAACAAATCAAAATTCTCCACTGGGAGCATAGAATGCATCAAGATTCTCAATCTTCAAAATAAAACTCATAATAGTCACTGGTATATATCTAAGGAAATTCTTCAAGAAAGGGTGTTTTATGGTAAGCAAGAAGTTCACCAATTTTTGTGCTCCATCCTTCAAGAAAAATATGATATCTAATGGGAAAAAATGACACAGAGGTGGTTTATTGAATTAAGACTCCTGGGCCCACAAGATGTCTTGCTTTGTGAAAGCCCTTGGTGCAAAATGAATGGATAACTTGTGTTGGACCCTAGCAATCCACTGTAGGAAGAGAGAATTGATGCTTAAAAGATACCTGTAGCCATCACACATGTGCCATGGTACATACTCCTACAGTAATAATAGATAAAATTTTCGATGAGGGCTAACAGGCTGCAGAGATGGCTCAGCGGTTCAGAGTACTTGCTGCTCTTCCAGAGGACCAGGGTTGGGTTCCCAACACCCACAAGGATGCTCACCATCTACACCTCACCTCTAGAAAATCCAGTTCCTTCTTCTGCCCTTTGAGGACATCAGGAACTCACATGGTACACATGCATAGATGCAGACCAAATACTTATACCCATAAATAAAAATAAATAAATCTTTAAGGTAGAGCTAATGTTAATATTCCCAATTGACTTAATTCTTTGTCAAAGTGCTTTGGACTGTTCTGTAATTAATGTCTGCCCAACATTCAAAGTATAGACTAAGAAACAGTGTTTCATTTAGACCAGTACACTTCCTAAGAAACAGTGTTTCATTTAGACCAGTACACTTCCTAAGAAACAGTGTTTCATTTAGACCAGTACACTTCCTAATGTTTTGGTGACTCCAAAATATAAAATTATTTTCATTGCAACTTTATAACTGTAACTTTGCTACTATTATGAATCATGATATAAATATTTGATATGCAGAATATCTGGTATACAACCTCTGTCAAAGGGTCATATTATCCCCAGAGGAGTTGCAACTTGCAGGTTGAGAACCTCTGATTTAGGGCCTTAGGCCACTAAGATAAAGTCCCCAATAAACTGAAATTTTATCATTTCAACTCCATTGCATGTAAATTATTGGGATCTCCTATTTTGACTTTAACCTTTGTGTTTTGTGGTTTCCAGAGTACACCTACCTTGGATTTGAAACATTGCAAAGAGCAGACTGAAAATTGACCTTGGCTATTGATTTGTGCAAGTAGAACTGCCTTGGACATCCTCTCCCCCCACCGCCTGCCCCCTTGTGTTTTTTAGCATGTCTGTCTATTTTGGTTTGAGTTTTAAGTATGTAGTAGCAACACCAGCTGAGAGTGTTCATATCAGTTTGGGAATCATCTGACATCCTGGAAAGTTAAGCCCTGCCCTAACTGTGAGTTCAGTGGCCCAGCCCCAGCTCGATGTAGGCTAAGCCCCTTCGTGGGTGGAGCCCTTGAGGTTCAGTGGCCCAGCCCCAGCTCGATGTAGGCTAAGCCCCTTCGTGGATGGAGCCCTTGAGGTTCAGTGGCCCAGCCCCAGCTCGATGTAGGCTAAGCCCCTTCGTGGGTGGAGCCCTTGAGGTTCAGTGGCCCAGCCCCAGCTCGATGTAGGCTAAGCCCCTTCGTGGGTGGAGCCCTTGAGGTTCAGTGGCCCAGCCCCAGCTCGATGTAGGCTAAGCCCCTTCGTGGGTGGAGCCCTTGAGGTTCAGTGGCCCAGCCCCAGCTCGATGTAGGCTAAGCCCCTTCGTGGGCGGAGCCCTTGAGATTTCTTGTTTGATTTCTGGCAGTTTGGCCATCTGATCTTTCTAGTTGTAATTACACTTGAACTCTGTTCATTGATTTGAGTCTTGCACAGTATGTCTTCTCCATCTGGCAGGACCCTGGGGAAATTCTGTTCAGAGATTGACTGCTGGCTGGTTTAATGATCTGGTACACCACCTCCTTTGGAAGGGGCATGGTGTGTTGCTTTTTATGTGAGGTGTTTTATGTAAATCGTGTGGGCAAAGAAACACTTATCCTTGGACTTTAACAAAGTGTTTTTAAAATCCTTTTTAAAGCATTATACACTGAAGCCCCCCTCCATCCCCTGGCGTGGCTTAGCATTGCATCTAGTGCTATGATTACATAAATAAAATAGAAATGAAAAGCCTTACCGCATAATCAGTATTGTTAAATAAACATGTTCTTGGTTCTGAAAAACAAATATAATATGCTCCTTTATTATTTATGAAGTAGTAATTGTAAATGAGATCATACTTATGAACCAATTATGCTTTTCTTAGAATAGCACCATTGCCCTTGAACCTATTGATGCTGTTAATGTCTCTTTATTCAGGTTTTCCTTTATTACAATTATAAGTTTTAAGAAGAAACAATTCTGCTTTATTTAATGTCATGTGTGACATATTAGCTCAGAAATACCCCTTGAATGTCTAAATGGGGCAAACAACGTATGGATTTAGTTCACCTGATGTGTTACAGACACGTACCACAGTGGCCAATCTCACAGCAGGAATCATTTGATTTGAACATCATTAGCTTCTCTCCATCTTTGCATGTGGGTGGAGAAGGACACTCTTTAGGTTTGCAATCTACTGCCTGTGCTTCAGTACAGGTACACTGATGGCAATTTGATATCCATGCATCCCCAGGCTGCAGATAAAAACTATGTTTAGACTTTTATCACAAAGAGCCAGAAAGGAAATTTAGATTAAGATAGAACAGAACTGTATGCTTACAGATTTCTCTTCTCCCAGTGGACCATGACACACTGTTAACATAAAGTGATAAATTCTAATTAAAGTTTGCAAATTATAACCACTTGCATTTTATAGATAACCAGCAGGGGGCCCCTACTGTGATTGACACTGGGATTTCAAAGGTACACTTATGGCGATATTGGGTATCCAAAGTTGGATAAATCACACCTATCTGCTCCCAGCAAAATGCTTTGTTTAAGTGTGTGTGTGTGTGTGTGTGTGTGTGTGTGTGTGTGTGTGTACACTATCCTGCTCACTGTCATATAAACTGCTTCCTGTCTCTGCAATCTAATAAGTACCAATATATTGTCATTGGCAAATCCAAAGATCCAAATTTTCTTAATCAATCATTTGAATCCCTGTCATAAGTGACATTAACTTTCATACACAAAAATGTTATTTTTTTCTTTAAATTTAACATTCAGAAAACTCTGTGCGTACTAAAATCTCTTCTTGCCCCTATCACTTTGTCTCTAGTCTTTCGATGGGACTTTTTCTCCATGACATCCAACACTGGGGGGAAGGCTCTCAGACGTCTAAGGCATTTGAGACCATCAACACTCATGAGCAAGGACTCTGCTCTATCTCTAGGAATACAGATCTGCAAGAACTTCCCATATAAACGAACATGACAGACTGTGCCTTCTTGCCTTGGGCACAGACTTCTCTTGTTGATTAAAGTGTTCCTAGGAGCCCTGCTCGTTAATTGCCGTCTGTCATCCAGAGACCCTTCAAGTCCTCTTCTCTTGCCCTCACTTTAAATCTTTCCTTTCTTTCTTTACTCTTGGCTAACTCACCCCCTCCTCATCTGTCCAGCAACTCGACTGCTGAGATTCCTTTCTGGTATACTTGGTTCCTTACACCACAGCTACAGCAGTTTTCCTAATGTCTAATTATATAATTGTGTTTTATTTTAAATGCTAGTCATCTTTTAAAATAAATGCTTTATTCTGGTTTCCAAGCCTCCCATATATAAAGCTGGGTCCCTCCTCAGCTCAGCTCTAATTTATTAGCTCTGTGATAGTCTACTTATTGCCATAACATTCCACTTCTACAATTTACATTCTCCACAGAACATGCATTTACTTCTTATTGTGAACTTTACTGACTGCTGTATATGAAAACTGTATTTAAAAAGAAATCTTTCCTTTCCCATTAAATAAAGTAAAAACTTTATTCTTTATTGATTGCTCACTGCAAAATACATTATATTATCTTAAAAGTAGTGGAAATTCAATAAAGTTCTCAGAAGTTATTAAACTCAGGCACACCTCCAATTCTCTCCTAGAACAAAATCCCCAAATGCTGTATGGCATAGTTTGTAAATGATCACCATTAAGAGAGCAGTGCCATTAAATACCTTTGACCAAGATAGATAAATTCATGAAAGAGCTGGCAGGAGAGCTGACATGTATTCTGTGGCTGCATTTGTTTGTGGACAAGAAAATAACTATTATACATTGTTTGGCAAGTAAAAGCCAGTTTCATGCACTTAGCTTATTCTGAAACATTCTGTGGCCTGTCAAATACTGGAGTGACTGCAGATACCAAATTTACAAGAACAATCACTACAGAACTACTCTGGAGTCGGATGAACTCACCTGGGGCTGGTGGGAGCGAGTCTGGACACACTGTGAAAACAGGAAACAGGTTAGCCTCTGAAGGTTGGGAATGGTGTCAAGGTGTTGGGGAAAATACATTTACCTGACTGATTACTATAATGATGAAACAATTGGCTATACAGCCAGGCTCGCACAGATTATCTGCCTTCTGCTCTGTACTGTTATGGCATTTGACATCTGACTATTATAAGGCATTTCATTTAGAACTCAAAATTTAATATAGAAAATAAAAATAAAGTTGCATTGAAATTTTTCTTGGAAAAGAATAATGATGAGTTAGGCCCATGAATAAAGAGAAAGATGGTTTCATGACATGGGAATATAATTATTGTAACATAGTTTTGATCTGAAGAGTATTTGTCCTCTTTTCAACATCTTGAAGTTCATTAATTTTGTTTCATCCCTCCCAAATGCTTTAAGCAGGTGAGATGCATGTGGTACATTGAGTTTCTCTACTTCACAGATATTGGCTGGACATATTTTTGAAATTCTAATTTCAAAGTTTAATTAAAAATTTCTCAGGGTCAAATTTGTACTGTTATCATACCCTGCCAAAAGGAAAAAAAAAAAAAAAAAAAAAAAGAACTAGCCTAGGATAGGGTACTTATAAACTTAAAATTTCTATATGTTTACCTGAGGTACCTCCAACAACTGTTACGAACAACTGATAATAAAATTGTAAAATATGTGAAAATTTGGAAGATTAAATGCTTCTAACTCTTTGTGTTTGTTAATGCAATCTAGGATATATATATATATATATATATATATATATATATATATATATATTCAGAATAATCATATTTTAATTTCCACCCTGATATCAGAGGCACTTTCTCTAAGCCATGCCATTCTCCTGATAAAACTAAGAGGGGGGTCTCATTTGTTGTGAGGATGAAGTCACCTTTAAATTTGGAACTCAAATCTTTCCTAAACTCTTGTGTATTTCCTAATCTCCCTCCTTGGCCCTCATACTTGCATTGCCAGGGGCTGATTCCTGACTTCCCCTCATCTTCATGTCTCTGTTCTCACATTTGGTAGAAATTCACTGCCCACCTAGCCAGTCTCAAACTAAACCCTTCCCATTCTGGTGCCTTCACTCATGACTATCAACTACAGAATCACAATATTCATATATCTTTTTGAATGATCAACAAAGAAATAACAACAATGTCTGTGCCTATAATTACCTATGCCCCCACTGAAAAGGCTGCAGCATGGCAAACCCTGTCTCCTACTGATGCTTCTGCTTCTTA
>LR750310.1:629142-639697 GCA_902729485.2 Mus minutoides | reverse complement strand
CCCTCCCGGGTGGCCACCTCTCCTCTGGTGGGAAGGTGCCCGGATGTCTGCAGCCTGAAATATGTCTGTCTCCGAAGCTGAGTGTCTTCTGCCTATCCCAGAAGCTCTGTTGCTTCTGCACTCTGCTCGCTTCACCTCCACCTATTTTGTCAAATATTAAAATGGCTTTATGAGTTCCCCCCTTAGGTTCATTTTCTTTGAATACTTTTTCCAACCATCTATCCTATTGTGGTATCTTTCCTTGATATTAAGTGTTTCTTAGATACAGAAGAAGTAGGGATCCTGGTTTTCCAACCATTCTGTTAGTCTATGTTGTTTTGCTGGGGAATTGAGACAATTGATAGTGATGTTGATCCTTGATGTTAGGAGATATCAATGAGTAGGATCTGTTGATTTCTCTTTATGCTGTTGTTGTTGTTGTTGTGTGTCCTCTTTTGACTTGCTTGTCTGGGATTATTTATTACCTGTGTTTTCTTGGGTGTCAATAAGCTCTTTAGGTTGGTGTTTTTCTGCCTTTATTACTTGGTCTTTTTCTCTTTAAGCTTTAATTTTTTTGTTGTTCAGTCTGTTTACTGTTCTGTATACCTCTTGTACCTTGTTTGTGTCATTTTTTTTTCTTCTTTCTCTATTTCTATTATCATTTATAATAAATTTTCTATTAGATATTTTCTTCATATACATTTCATATGCTATCAAGAAAGTCCCCTATACCATCCTCCTGCCCTGCTCCTCAACCCACTCACTCCTGGCCCTGGCATTCATTCCCCTGTACTATGGCATATGATCTTCGCAATACCAAGGGCCTCTCCTCCCATTGATGGCCAACTAGGCCATCCTCCACTATATATGCAACTAGAGACACAAGCTCTGGGGGGTATGGGTTAGCTCATACTGTTGTTCCTCCTATAGGGTTGCAGACCCCTTTAGCTCATTGGGTACTTTCTTTAGCTCCTTCATTGGGGCCCTTGTGTTCCATCCAATAGATGAATATGAGCATCCACTTCTGTATTTGCCAGGCATTCACATAGCCTCAGAAGAGATTGCTATATCAGGGTCCTGTCAGCAAAATCATTCAGGCATATGCAATAGTGTCTGGGTTTGGTGGTTGTTTATGTAATGGATCCCTGGGTGGGGCAGTCTCTAGATGGTCCTTCCTTCCATTTCAGCTCCGAACTTTGTCTCTGTAACTCCTTCCATGGGTTTTAGTTCCCCATTCTAAGAAGGAACAAAGTATACACACTTTGATCTTCCTTCTTCTCGAGTTTCATGTGTTTTGCAAATTGTATCTTGGGTAGTCTAAGTTTCTAGGTTAATATCCACTTATCAGTGAGTGCATATCATGTGAGGTTTTTTTTTTGTGTGATTGGGTTATCTCACTCAGGATGATATCCTCCAGATATATCCATTTGCCTAAGAATTTCATAAATTCATTGTTTTTAATAGCTAAGTAGTACTTTCTTGTATAAATGTACCACATTTTCTGTATCCATTCCTTTGTTGAGGGACATCTGGATTCTTTCCAGCTTCTGGCTATTATAAATAAGGCTGTTATGAACATAGTGAAGCATGTGTCCTTATTACAAGTTGAAACATATTCAGTGTATATGTCCAGGAGAGCTATTGCTGGATCTTCTGGTAATACTATGTCCAATTTTCTGAGGAACCGCCAGACTGATTTCCAGAGTGGTTGTACCAGCTTGCAATCCCACATTTTGTCTTCTCATAGATTTTTAGATTTTCTTGATTTTTATACCAGGAGTTTAACATTCTTTGTTAATGTTAGGGAGTTTTGACTGAGGAATAAATCTGATCTATGGTGTCTTCAATGCATGAGATTCTCTCTCCGTCTCTTTTATTCTGTTGGTGGGGCTTGCCTCGGATTTTTGTAAGAGTTTCTAAACAGGTCTTTGTCATATTTCTTTGTTTATTCTATTTTCACTTTCAGGTTTTTTATTGTTTTATTCATTTTCTTCTATTATTTTTTCATAGATTTCATTAAGGATCTCTAGTATATTCATGAAGGTTATTTTAAGGCTATTTTATTCTCATGCATCAGCTATGCTGCAATACTCAGGGTCTGCTGTGGCATGGATACAAAGCTCTAGTGTAGACACAATTTCTTGATTGTGTTTTTATGTTGGCAACTAGGCATCTGGATTTGGGAGATTATAATTCTACATCCTGATATCTGGACTAGTCTTAGTTAGGTGGGTGTTTTTCCCTTGGTTTCTGTTGCCCCTTCCTGATTTTAATAATATTCAGATGTCAATAGATATGTACATTTATATCTTTGTCTTTGATTTGATTCTGGTGATCAATCTGCCTATTTCTATAACAATATCATTGCTAAGTATTGCAGCTTGAAATTCAGGGATAGTGATACCTCAAGAAGTTCCTTTATTGTATAAGATTGTTTTAGATATCTTAGTTTTTTGTTGTTGTTTTTTACAAATGAAGGTTAGTATTGTTATTTTACGCTCTGTAAAGAATTGTATTCATATTTTGATGGGTATTACATTGAATCTGAAGGTTGATTTTGGTAAGATGGTCATTTCTGCTATGGTAATCCTACTTATCCATGAGCATGAAAGGTCTAATAATTTCTTTCTTGAAAGACTTGAAGTTCTTATCATACAGGTCTTTCACTAGATTAATTAGTTACCACAACATTCTTTCAATATTGTTTGTGACTTTGTGAAGAGTGTTATTTTCCTGAATTCTTTTTCAACCCATCTATCATTTATACAAAGTGGGTTACTGATTTTTTGAGCCATTTTTGGCCATTTTATCTAGCAATTTCACTGTGGTGCTTATCAGCTGTAGGAGTTCCCTGCTAGATTTTTTGAGTCATTTTTGTATGCTATAATATCATCTGAAAATAGTGATACTTTGACTACTTCCTTTCTAATTTGTTTCCCCTGGATTTCACTTAGCCTTCTAATTGTTCTAGGTAGAACTTCAGGTACTATGTTGATGAGATAAGAAGAGAGTACACAGACTTTTCTTGTTCCTGTTTTAGTGGAATAGATTTGAATGTCTCTCCATTTAATTTGATTTTGTCTATCATAAGTTGATTTTATTATATTTAGGTATGTTCCTTATATTCCTGATATCTCCAAAATGTTTGTCATGAAGGGATATTCAATTGTTTCAAAGGCTTTTTCAGTATCTAGTGAGATAATCATGTGATTTGGGGGGGGGGTCGGTATGTTTATATGTTGGATTAAATTGACAGATTTCCTGATGTTTATCTTTGAATGCTTGTGATGAAGCTTATTTGAACATGTTAGATGCTATCCTTTATGTTGTTTTCCTAATTCTTTGTATTGTTTTCTTTTTCTATTTTATTGATTTTAGCCCCAAGTTTGATTATTTCATGCTTCTTGCTGTCTATTCATCTTTGATGTGATTGCTTCTTTTTGTTCAACCGTTTTCTAGTTTATTGTCAAGTTGCTACTATGAGATTTCTCTAATTTCTTTATAAAGAAATTACTATGAACTATCCTCTTAGCACCAATTTTTATTGATTATGTCTTATAAGTTTGGAATGTTTATATTTAGTTTCATTCATTGAATTCTAGAAATTCTTCAGTTTCTTTATTTCTTCCTTTACTCAGTGATCATTTAATACAGTGTTGTTCAGTTTCTATGAATTTACAGGCTTTGTTTAGCATTTGTTGTTAAAGTCCAGATTTAATCCATGGTGGTCTAATAAATACAGGGGGTTCTTTCAAGTTTCTTGTATCCATTAAGAATTAGCTGGGGACCAAGTATATGATCGGTTTTAGAGAAGATTTGATGTGGTGGTGAGAAGAGGATATACTTTTTTTGTATTTGGGTGGAATTTCTGTAGATATCTGTTATGCCCATTTGAGTCATGAAATATGTTAGATGTATTGTTCCTTCCTTCCTTCCTTCCTTCCTTCCTTCCTTCCTTCCTTCCTTCCTTCCTTCCTTCCTTCCTTGTTTCAGTTTTGATGACTGAAACATTGGGGAAAGTGGGGTATTTAAGTCCTTCACTATTAATACATGGGGTTTGAGGTATGACTTAATCTTTAGTTATGTTTCTTCTACAAATATGGGTGCCCTTGCATTTGGTACATAAATATTCAGAATTCAAATATAATATGGATGGATTTTTCCTTTGATGAATATGACATGTCCTTCCTAATCTCTTTTGATTAATTTTGGTTGAAGAAATTTAGTTAGATATTAGAATGGCTATACATCTTTGTTTCTTGGGTCTATATGTATGAAAATCATTTCCCAACTTTTAACATTTATGTAATGTCTATCTTTAATATTGAGGTGTGTTTCTTGTATTCTTCAGAAGTATGGATCCTGTTTTTACATCCATTCTGTGATTCTTGACACTGGAGAATTGAGTCCAGTGTTATTGAGAGATATCATTGATCAATGATTGATAATTCCTACTATTATGTTGTTTTTGTTGGTGGTGGTTCTTGTGTGTGTGTGTGTGTATGTGTATGCATCTGTTTCCCTCTTTCTTTCTTTCTTTCTTTCTTTCTTTCTTTCTTTCTTTCTTTTTTTTTTGCTGATGTGAAATTATTTGTTCTGTGTGTGTTTTCTTACATGTAATTAACCTCCATTGGTTGGAGATTTCTTTCTAATATCTTCTACATGTCTGGGACAGGGGAAATATATTCTTTAAGTTTGGATTTGTCATCAAATAACTTGTTTATTCCATCTTTGATATTTAGAATTTTTTTCTGGATATAGGTTTCTAGACTAACAACTGTGATCTTTCAGAATCCCTAGGATATTTTCAATGGCCCTTTTGACTTTTAAAGTCTCTGTTAGGAAATCAGGTATAATTCTAATAGGTCTTTTTTTCCTTGAATTTTCCCCTTGTAGTTTTTAGACTTCTTTCTCTGTTCTGAACACTTAGAATTTTAATTATTGTATGGAAAGGAACTTCCTTTAATGGTCCCATCTATTTGGTGTTCTCTAAGCTTCTTGTAGTTTATAGGCATCTTCTTGTTTATGATAGAAAAATATTTTCTATGACATTTTTGGTACAGTGACAGACAAGTAGATCAATGGAATAGAATTGAAGACTCAGAAATGAACCCACACACCTGTGGTCACTTGATCTTTGACAAAGTAGCTAAAACCATCCAGTGGAACAAAGACAGCATTTTTAACAAATGGTGCTATCTCGGCTGATGATTAACATGTAGAAGAATTTCAAATTGATCCATTTTTATCTCCTTGTCTAAGTGGATCAAGGAACTCTACATAAAACCAGAGACACTGAAGCTGACAGAGGAGAAGGTAGGGAAGAGCCTTGAACACATGGGCACAGGGGAAAATTTCTTGAACAGATACACCAATGGCTTGTGCTGTAAGATCAAGAATTGACAAATGGGACCTCATAAAATTGCAAAGCTTCTGTAAGGGAAAAAGACACTGTTAATAAGAAAAGATCCTCACCTAAATCAGATAGAGGGCTAATATCCAATATATATAAATAAACCAGGAAGTTAGACTCCAGAAAATCAAATAACCCTATTAAAATGTGGTACATCGTGAACATCCACTTCTATATTTGTCAGGCACTGGCAGAGCCCCACAGGAGACAGCTATATCAGACTCATGTCAGCAAGCTCTTTTTGGCATCTGCCTAGTGTCTGGGTTGTTTATGGATGGATCCCCAAGTGGGGCAGTCTTTGGATGGTCTTTCCTTCAGGTTCTGCTCTGATCTTTGTCTCTGTAACTCCTTCCATGGGAATTTTGTTCCCCCTTCTAAAAAGAATTCTGAGACTCTGGGCTAATATCCACTTATCAGTGAGTGCATATCATGTGTGTTCTTTTGTGACTGGGTTACCGCACTCTAGATGATATCCTCCCGAGCCATCCATTTGTCTAAAAATTTCATAAATTCATTGTTTTTAATAGTTGAGTAGTACTCCGTTAAGGTCCTCAATAAAGGAGCTAGAGAAAGTACCCTGGGAACTGAAGCGGTCTGAAGCCTCATAGGAGGAACATCAATAAGAACTAATCAGTATCCCCAGAACTCCTTTGAAATATGCCACCAATCAAAGAAAACACATGGTAGAACTTGTGGCTCTAGTTGTATATGTAGCAGAAGATGGCCTAGTCAATCATCAATGGGTAGATAGGCTCATGATCTTGTTCTTTACCCCAGTATAGGGGAATGCCTGGGCCAGGAAGAGGGAGTGGGTGGGTGGGAGAGCAGGGGTAGTGGGGAGGGGATAAGGGATTTTTGGAGGGGAAACTATGAAAGGGGATAACATTTGAAATGTAAGTAAACAAAATATCTAATAAAAAATTAAAAATAAAAAAAAAAAGAAGGGGGAACAAAATAATCATGATTGGTAGAGGGACTTGGGAGGGAGAGAAGAAGGGAAGGGAGAAGAGGTGCAGGATCAAGTATGGGAAGAGAGATGGGAGGTGTAAAGAGGGTCAGGAAAATGAACAAAGATTTGTAGTAGCAGGGGATGGTGATTTGGGTTTGGCAACCAGAATGTCCTTGATGCCAGGAAAGTATTAGGCTCCTAGAACCCAGTGGAGATGACATTAGCTAAAATACCCAACAAAGGGGTGAGAGTACCTGTAGAGACCATATCCAGAGGTGAGGCATGGCCTCTGGTCGAGGGAAGGGGTCACCTACCCATCTCAAAATATTAACCCCAAATTGCTTCTGTCTGAAGGAAATACAGGGACAAAGAGTGGAGCAGAGACTGAAGGAAAAGCCACCCAGAGACTTTGCCACTTGAAGATCCAGCCCATATGCAAACTCCAAACTCAGACACTACTGCTGATGCAAAGAAGTGCTTGATGACAGGATATATATATACCAGGATGATATAGCTATCTCCTGAGAGGTTTTGCCAGACACTGACCAACAAAGATGTGGATGCTTGCAGCCACCCATCAGACTGAACATGGGGACCCCAGTGTAGGAGTTAGGGAAAGGACTCAAGGTGCTGAAGGGATTTGCGACCCATAGGAAGAACAACATCAACCAACCAGACCCCTCCCCCATCCCCAAACATCCCAAGTACTAAACCACCAACCACAGAGTATACATGGAGGGACTCATGGCTCCAGTTGCATAGGTAGCAGAGGATTGCCTTATCTGGCATCAAGCGAGGAGAGGCCCTTGTTCCTGTGATAGATTGATCCCTCTTTGTAGGGGAATGCTAAGGAGGTAAGGCAGGAATGGGTGGGTAAGCACCATCATACAAGCAGGGTAATGGGGTAAAGGATGGGATGAGGAATTTGTTGAGGGGAAACAGGGAAAGGGAATAACATTTGCACTGTAAATAAATAAAATAACCAATAAAAATATCAAAATAGACACTCTACTCCTAGCAGAAACCAATCTGTCTAGATAGATAGAAACCATCTATCTATCTATCTATCTATCTACTGGATATTTTCTTTTTTTACACTCCAAGTGTTTTTTAATTTTAATTTATTTTTTACACTCCATATTCCATTTTCTGTGCCCCCTTCAACTGCTCCACATCCCACACCTACTCCCCACCCCACCCTGTCTCCATGTGGATGGCCCCCCCACTCCCTACCCCATCTAATCTCTTATCTCCCTGGGGGCTCCAATCTCTTGAGGGTTAGGTTCATCATCTCTGAATAGTCTGCCTATTGGGGGCCTCACATCAGCTGGTGTATGCTGTTTGTTTGGTTGTCCAGTGTTTGAGAGATCTCAGGGGACCAGAATAATTGAGACTGCTGGTCCTCCTACAGGATCATCCTTCTCCTCAGCTTCTTTCAGCCTTCCCTAATTCAACAACACGGGTTAGCTCCTTCTGTCCATTGGTTGGACAAATATCTGTATCTGACTCTTTAAGTTGTTTGTTGAGTCTTTTGGAGGGCAGTCATGATAGATCCTTTTTGTGAGCACTCCATAACCTCAGTAATAGTGTCAGGCTTTGGGACCTCCCCTTGAGCTGGGTCACACTTTGGGCCTGTCACTGGACCTTCTGTTCCTCAGACTCTTCTCCATTTCCATCCCTGTAATTCTTTCAGACAGGAACAATTATGGGTCAGAGCTGTGACTGGGAGGGCAGCCCTATCCCTCACTTGATGTCCTATCTTCCTGCTAGAGGTAGCCTCTGTAAGTTCCCTCTCCCTAATGTCTGGTGGTTCATCTAAGGTCCCTTCCTTTGAGTCCTGGGAGACTCTCACCTCTCAGATCTCTGGTGCATTCTGGGGGGGGGGAGGAAGGGGGGTTCCACCAAACTTCCTATTTCCTGAGGTTGCCTATTTACATTCTTTCTGCTGGCCCTCAGGGCTTCAGTCCTTTTCCCTTACCCAATACCAGATCAGGGTTCCCTCTCCCCTCCACTCTCCATGCAGTCCACTTTCCTTCCCAGGTCTCTCCTTCCCTCCCCACTCCTGAGTGCTTTCTTCTCTCTCCCAAATCCTTACTTGGGCACTTAAACTTGTTCAGCTTTTTGAGTTATGTGAACTATATCTTGGGTATTCTGTACATTATTTTTGTTTTGTTTTGTTTTTGGCTAATAACACTTATTAGTGAGTATGTATCATGCATGTCCTTTTGGGTCTGAGTTACCTCACTCAGGATATTTTCTAGTTCTATCCATTTGCCTGCAAAGCTCAGGATGTCCACATTCTGAATAGCTGAGTAGTATTCCATTGTGTAAATGAACCACATTTTCTGCTTCCATTCTTTTGTCATGGGACATCTAGGTTGTTTCCAGCTTCTGGCTATCACAAAGCTGCTATGAACTTAGTGGAACATGTGCCCCTGTGACATGATTGGGCATCTTTTGGGTATATTTCCAAAGTGGTATAGCTGGGTCTTCAGGTAGATATATTTCCAATTTTCTGAGGAACCTCCATATTGAATTCCAGAGTGGTAGTTATCCCCTTTCCTAGTTTCCCCCCTCCCTGAAACCCCCTATCTCATCCTCTCTTCTCCTGCTTCTATGAGGGTGTTCCTCACTCACCCACCCACTCCCACTCTCTATTCCCCTACTCTGTTCTTAAGGGGAAACATGTTCCACTATGTTCATAGCAGCCACATTGTAACCCAGTCATAAAAGAACACACATGGTATGTACTCACTGATAAACAGATATTAGCCCAAAAGTGTCTAAGTGGATTAAACTAGCAACTATTGTTTTTTCCAAGCAGAAATCATTGCTAGCCAATAGAAGTGCATCAAGGAAGTGTCAGCCCATCATGTAACTGCAAAGTTGGGAAGTCCTTCACCCTAGTACCATGATAAAGAGGCAAGGCTTGTATCAGGTCAGCACCTCACACCTTCCACTTTGCTGGAGATGCTTGAGCTTGAATAAAGACTCTTTGCTTATAAATATGAGTTGTGTTCCTGGTGGTCTCTGATGGTCTATAGGGACCTCAGAATCTCAGCATAATATTAAACATCTCTGCTGTAAACTTCTTATTCAATTTATGATTTGAATTTATGTTAGAATTTTTAGTGAACTTTAAAAAATGATGCTTGGAAAAATCAATCGAGCTATTTCCCTAGAAAATGTACAAAAAGCTAGTAATGCTTACATTGCATGATATTATTACATCAAAGCAGCAGAAAACATCAAGTGTAGGAGGACGAATGAGAAGGACAGCATAGTAGAGTAACTTAGAAATTAAAAGGGATTGAAAGCTGGTGTACTGGCTAGGTTTGTGTTAACTTGACACAGCTGGAGTTATCACAGAGAAAGGAGCTTCAGTGGGGGAAATGCCTCCATGAGATTTAGCTGTGAGTCATTTTCTCAATTAGTGTTCAAGGGCCCCTTGTGGGTGAGACCATCTCTGGGCTGGCAGTCTTGGGTTCTATAAGAGAGCAGGCTGAGCAAGCCAAGGGAAGCAAGCCAGTAAAGAACATCCCTCCATGGCCTCTGCATCAGCTCCTGCTTTCTGACCTGCTTGAGTTCCAGTCCTGACTTCCTTTGGTGATCAACAGCAGTATGGAAGTGTAAGCCAAATAAACCCTTTCCTCCCCAACTTGCTTCTTGGTCATTTTGTTTGTCCAGGAATAGAAACCCTGACTAAGACAGCTGGTATAAGCACTCTGGAGATCAGGCTGGTTGTTCCTTGGATATTGGACATAGTACTACCTGAGGACCCAGCTGTATCATTCCTAGACTTATACCCTGAAGATGCTCCAACATGTAATAAGGACACATGTTCCACTATGTTCATAGCAGCCACATTGTAACCCAGTCACAAAAGAACACACATGGTATGTACTCACTGATAAATGGATATTAGTCCAAAAGCTCAGAGTACAATTCACAGACCATTTGAAGCTTAAGAAGGAAGACCAAACTGTGGATGCTTCAGTGCTTTTTTGAAGGGGGAACAAAATACACACAGGAGGAGATACAGAGACAAAGTGTGAAGCAGAGATGGAAGGAAAGGCCATCCAGAGACTGCCCCATCTGGGGATCAATCCTGCATGCAGTCACCAAACCTGGATGCCAGCCAATGCCTGTTGACAGGAGTCTGATATGGCTGTCTCCTGAGAGGCTCTGCCAGAGCCTGACAAATACAGAAGTGT
>LR750310.1:574452-621672 GCA_902729485.2 Mus minutoides | reverse complement strand
TTATATAGTGAAAAAGTCACCATTCTCCCTTTTGTGAATCTGTATTTACAAATGACTGTTTTTTTAAAGAGGTATAAAAAGTATATCAAAATTATATTGCATTATGAGCTTCCACTGAACTAAGTTAACTAAGAAGGAAGATTAATCAAAGCTATAGAGTGAAGCCTATTAAGACACCAACTAGGAGACTGTGTAAGACTTTTGAAGAGGAAAGGGGAGTGGTGATGTATCAGAAGAGAGGAGGACAGAAATACAGAACAGCATATTAGTGAAAGCTGATTTGGTTAAATTTTATCGTAGAAAATGTGAAACCTAACCAACATACATTTTTAAAATAGTTTTATGTACTGCCTGAACTATAGTTCATTATATTGCCTCTGAGCATAGCATACTAAATTTTTTTTTTCTTAAGGAAGCGGGATAACAGAGGAGGTGAATACAAATTGTTTGCATTTGTGCAATGGAACTTTTATGACAAGAGTATTAAAGTTTTCTGCTTCCTATGTAATAAATGACTTACATACCTTCAAAAACCTTAAACTGAATCATTCTATGGAAAGCTTTACATAAAAAAAATGCTGTCTAAGAAGCTGTTTTACTTTAAGCTTGGTCACACTGATTTTATGTTTGGACAGTCAATTCCGTGGGCTAGCTATAACACGAGATCTGCAGTGTTAAATATTCCAAGATTTTTTACATGAATTGTGAAATTGAGAGAGATAAGACATAAAAAGACACACACATGGTGGTGTGGGAGTGAGAAATAGAAAACGATAGATAGATAGATAGATAGATAGATAGATAGATAGATAGAGATAGATAGTTAGATAGATAGATAGATAGATAGATAGATAGATAGATAGATAGATAAAACAAGGGTGGAAGTTAGTTGTTCTGTGTTCTACTTACCTGTAATTATACACTGACATAGTCTAATATTATTTGAGAGAAAAGTCATGATTGAGGAATTCTCCAAATATGATTGTCATGTAGGCAAGACTGTGGGAGAATATCTTGATTTTTAATTGATGCAGGAGGGCCCAGTCCCCTTTAAGCATCATCATTCCTGAGTGAGAGGTTCAGGGATATAAAAGAAATCCAGGTAAACATAATAAGCCAGCAACTGAAAGAGCATGCAGTTGTCCCTCCATGTTTTCTGACATCCCTTGATGATGAACTGTAACCTGTCTAATGAAATTAAGCCTTTTCTCTTCTAGGTTGGTTTGGTGCCACATGTTTTATTCTAGTAACAGAAAAGGAAAATAAATGAATGAAGGGTTTCCTCAAATTTCCTAAAGCAAGAATGTCTTTAATGTCAACTTGTTTTTTCTTTGTTCAGTTACCCTCACATGTGTAACATTTTCTTTACTGCCAACTGATGAAAGACAGGGAATACCAAGGTACTTCTGGAGAAGTTCTTGTCTGTCTTATAATTTAAAACTTAATCATGGCCTGTGAGGTACCACTATGATGCTGTATTTCTGTATCAGTATAGGCTAAGAAGACGGAGACATCTGAATGATATTGAGTATGGAAGAATACTTACATGGTGAACTTAAAGTAAAAATTTCATTATTACATTGAAATATGTTTTATTAATTTCTGTCTTTCAGTGATAAAATGTTTCATGTAGACAATTTATACCAGCAGTCACAAAGTTATATGTTATTAAAATAAATTCTTTAATTATTTACATGAGAAAAATCACCAAGTAGCTTAAAAATTGATCAGTGCTGATGTTTCTAACAATTTCCTTGAAGTTTGTATTTATCATTTCCTGGTTTTTAATGTTATATTTTTTATAATATATGTATTTATCCTTAAATAATATATTTTTTCATTTACTTTTTGGAAATGTTTCTGAAGTCACATTACTTATTCTTCTGTGATTTATGCATTTCCTTTAACATAATTAAAATTCACCTCACAGATGCACATATAGTTAATTTTATTTTCATAATTATGTGTGTACTATTATTCAAAGAGCAAAATGTAGCCTTATCTAGTCTATTTACAATATATCTACAACATACTAGGATGGCTCTTTTGTCTTCCTTTTTTTCATTATCCTGATGATTTTTCTTTCTTCCTTTTCATGGAAAAAATTTCTCAGGATATTGAGAAAATTTCAGGTTGTGATGAGTAAACACTGCTATTCATAGAGTGATGATAACACATTATTTTCCAGAGATTTTTCAAAGGGTCACAACTTAATCCTCAGTGCTTCTCTTAATGCTTGTCCACCCCATTTGATGCATGTATTTATATTTTCCTAGTATATAAATTCTGTCAATATCATGACTTTTATAACGTATCTCCTTATGCTTTTTCAGGATCTGGAGAGCTGGTTCAGTGGTTAAGAGCACTTGCAGTCAGCCTGAACTCAATAACACATGGTGGGTCATAATTGATTATAACTGTAATTCCAGGAAATCTAATGACCTCTAATCACCCCCAGGTACCCCAAAATGTATGGCATTTATTCACCCACTTAAAAATAAATGAAAATAATAAAAATAAAAGTTTAAAATATATTGCATTTATACTTTTCACTTGAATTTCTCAAATTGCACATATTTGACTTTTTATGAGAAATTATTTTTCATATCTTTATATATATATAACACTTAACTAAAAATTTGGTTTCCTCCTAGGTTGTCTAACTGGTAGTTGGAAATTTTTTAAACTTAAGATATATACTTATTTATCGACTATATGCTCTATAAATATAATTTTTCATATTTGTGATCTCTTTTCCTATATTTGTGAAAATTTGATTCTAATTTTAGTGGTTTATGGCTGATTGTAAATAGTTGCTTTTGTGTCTTATCAAGGTGTAATACTTAATACAATAAAACACAGTTTGTTTGAGAAGAAATAAATAATAGCAGGCAAAAGAAAATGAAAACAATATATGTCAGAACAGAAGATGTATAAGTATCTATGTTCTCAGATGATATAAATGTCTATATAGAAAATGTTAAGAGATCTACCTCCTCAAATACATAACTAAAGGTGATAATGTGTCACATTTTTAATACATAAAAGTGTTATCAAATAGTTTAAATGTATATATACTTTTCAATAAACAGAAAAACCCATTTACAGAACCACCAAGAAGAATTTAAAAAATCTAGTAATAAATTTTAATAAATGTATTGGACATTTTAAACTAAAAATTGGAAAAAATGTTGTTGAGATTAATGTTCTATAAGAATCAAGAGATCTTCTCTTTATAGATCAAAAATGTTCACTTTTACAGGGCTATATTCTGTAGTTTTACCCATGGCCGGAAATGTTGCAAGCTAGAATTCTAGTTTCTGTTTGTTTGTTTGTTTTTTGGTTTTTCGAGACAGGGTTTCTCTGTATAGCCCTAGTTGTCCTGGAACTCACTTTGTAGACCAGGCTGGCCTCGAACTCAGAAATCTGCCTGCCTCTGCCTCCCAAGTGCTGGGATTAAAGGCATGCACAACCACGCCCAGCTCTTTCTAGTTTCTTTCGTTTTCTTTTCTTCTTTCTTTCTTTCTTTCTTTCTTTCTTTCTTTCTTTCTTTCTTTCTTTCTTTCTTTTTTTTTTGGAGTTCTTTGTCTTTTTTACTTTTATTTTATTAGGTATTTTCTTATTTTACATTTCAAATGCTATCCCAAAAGTTCCTTATACCCCCGCCCCCCGCCCTTCTTCATTACCCACTCACTCCCACTTCTTGGCCCAGGCATTCCCATGTATTGGGGCATATAAAGTATGCAATACCAAGGAGCCTCTTTTCCTGATGATGGTCGACTAGGCCATCTTCTACTACATATGAAGCTAGAGATACGAGTTCTGGGGGTTCTGGTTAGTTCATATTGTTGTTCCTCTTATAGGGTTGCAGGCCCCTTCAGCTCCTGGGTACTTTTTCTAGTTTCTCCTTTGGAGGCCCTGTGTTCCATCATATAAATTACCGTGAGCATCCACTTCTGTATTTGCCAGGCACTGGCATAGCCTCATACGAGACAGATATATCAGGGTCCCTTCTGCAAACTTTTGCTGTCATATGCAATAGTGCCTGGGTTTGGTGACTGATTATGGTATAGATCCCCTGGTGGGGTAGTCTCTGGATAGTCCATCCTTTTGTCTAAGCTCTAAACTTTGTCTCTGTCACTCCTTTCATGGTTTTTTTGTTCCCTATTCTAAGGAGGAATGAAGTATCCACACGCAGGTCTTCCTTCTTCTTGATTTTCTTGTGTTTTGCAAATTGTATCTTGGGTATTCTAACATTCTGTACTAATATCCACTTATCAGTGAGTGCATATCTAGTGACTTCTTTTGTGATTGGGTTACCTCACTGGGATTGCAAGCTGGTACAACCACTCTGGAAGTCAGTCTAGCGGTTCCTCAGAAAATTGGTCATAGTACTACTGGGAGATCCAGCAATATCTCTCCTGGGCATATACCCAGAAGATGTTCCAAGTGATAATAAGGTCACATGTTCCACTATGTTCTTTATAATAGCCAGAAGCTGGAAAGAACCCAGATGTCCCTCAACAGAGGAAAAGATACAGAAATTGTGGTACATTTACACAATGGAGTACTACTCAGCTATTAAAAACAATGAATTTATGAAATTCTTGGGCAGATGGATTTATCTGGAGGATATCATTTTTCTAGTTTCTTTTAGAAGTTGACCAACTGCTTATCAAATCTGGGGATAAGTGCAAGTGATTCCGAATGAGCCATAGAAGCAGTCATTTATGATATTGAAAAAACACAAAACAAAACTGATGAAGCTGAATTCATGAACATCCCACAGACTTGTGATGTGAAGAACAACATTAGTGAAATACATAAGAAGATTGTGTTTGTCATTCACTTATGTGACAAAGGACTGTACACAGAATTCACAAAAGCATCTTAAAACTTGGCAATATGAACAAATTAGTTCCACAAGCACTTGTGTGAAACAGTAAAAGAGCTAACTATGACATTGAAAAGATGCTTAACATCTTTATTCCTTAAGGTTATGTGAACTGAAGCCACAATTAAATATCCGTTTCTACAATGACAATACAAAAAATAGACAACAGTGTGAGGCAGTAAGTATGCAGAGAAATGGTCCTCTCATGTATTGATGCTGGAAATGCAAAATGGTTCGAATGTTTTGGGACACAGTTTAGTACTTTCACAAAGTATTAAATATCGATGTGTCATATAATAGGCTAATTCTGTTCCTTGGGCTTAAAAAGAACAAAAAGAACATATATACAATAGTTAAAAGCAAAATATTCATTTCAGACCCATGTTGCAAATATTATTAAACATTCACTAAGATGATGCATAGTGAAACAAAATTCAGAGTAATTAGGCCACAATAATAGCTTTAACATTGAAACATGCTAATATACTGATTCCTGTGGTAACTAAAAACAGTCATGCCTAAAGATGAATATAATTAATTATTACATTATACAAAGTGATCATAGTAGGTTGGATAGGATACTACTAATGAAGTAACTTTTTGAAGCAATGAATACGTCCTAAAATTAGATTGTCATGGTAATGACAAAGTTCTGTCAATATATCTCAACACTATGTAATTTTGGTAGTTAGGTTCACGGTACATAGATCTGCCGCAGCAAGGCTATTTTAAGGAGGAGCAGCTGGCTCTTGTTAAGCATGCCTTAGTCACTTGGATGCTTATCACCTTTGAGTGACTTGCCAATTAAAATTATGTGACATGGTAAATTTGAAGACACGTTAAGCGTGTAGAGTACTGCAACAGTGTGGTGGAGATACAATTGCAGCACTTATGGCTAATATTAAGACATATAAACATAATGTCTCAGTTTTAGTTCTTAGTTTCCTGCGGAAAACACTGATGGTTTGGTCTATGAATAACGAAATTAAATTTTTTTCCTTTGAAAAACACCTTTTTGTTATTTTATTATTTTAATTGTATTGATTTGTTTGGATAGCAATAGACAATTAGGCAGTAGTTGGTTCTTAGTTCTTCTACCCTGTGGTTAGGTATCAAACTCAGGCCATCAGGCTTGAGGGCAAGTTCATTGCCTACTGAGCCATCTTGCTTAACATGCAAATGAATTTTATTATGTGCTTGGTTCTGTATTATTTTTTCTTTCTTTTTAAATTTTTTTTTTGCTAAGTTGATGGGTCTAAAACAGTTTTCAATTTTGAAATAACCTTTGCATTTTTCCTAAAGATGAATAAAGCAAGAAATGTCTAGGGAAGTAATTATACATCTATCTGCAAGTCAATTTCATTTTTTTTTCTTTTTTAACTCTTGTGAACTTATCCATAAATTGTAAAATATCTTAGCAGTTGGAAAATAAACTGGCTTCTTTATCCATTAATATGGGACCAGTTAACTGTCTTTGTTGGAAGTAGAGTAATAACAATATTAATAATTAACTTCATGGAAAGGAAATATAGATGCTGAACTGATTTAACAATTATTTATTGAGATCATTTCATGTGCAAGATGCTGAGCTAGTGGATGTGAAAGAATAAAAGGCACAGTTGTTCTTTGCATGGAACTGCTGTTTAATCAAGGAGGCAGACTACACACAGACAGAGGATGGAAGCCTGATTGGACTTGACAGGTTTCCAAGTGCTCGTGAAACTGAACATTGATGCATGACTCAAAATAATTTATGGAGTCTTCAGAGAAGAGTGAAAAATTGGAGAAAATGCCCCAAATTCAGAGTTAGTCATTTGTGATTTTAAAGGTTCTGAGTGACTCACTGAAATTTTATGGTCAGCATTCAGCACAAACAAGTTTCTAACTCTACATGTTGCATAATCTTTCCTGACTTCCTAGAGGATGGAATCTTTGACCAGAAAGCTTGAAATGCATATTCAAATACTAAAGAATACTCACCAATGACCTAACCTTAGCAGCTTTGGAAAATATATTTGATTTTTAAAGGGTTTATTTAAATCTGATGCTTGGAGCTCATCTGAAAGAAAGTCTTCTTCTTCTTCTTCTTCTTCTTCTTCTTCTTCTTCTTCTTCTTCTTCTTCTTCTTCTTCTTCTTCTTCTTCTTCTTCTTCTTCCTCCGTCTCCTCCTCCTCCTCCTGCTCCTCCTCCTCCTCCTCCTGCTCCTCCTCCTCCTGCTCCTCCTCCTCCTCCTGCTCCTCCTCCTCCTTTTTCTTCTTCTTTTTCTGCTATCCTGTTCAGAGTAGAGGGTAGATTTCTGCTGGCATAACATAACATAACATAACATAACATAACATAACATCACATCACATCACATCACATCACATCACATCACAACACAACACAACACAACATAACATAACATAACATAACATAACATAACATAACATAACATAACATAACATAACATAACAACAACAGTACAGTAGTACAGTACAAAACCCTATTTGACATTATTCTAAAGCTTCCTGGATAAAGGCTGGCCTTTCCGGGAGCTGTGTCTAACTCACTCTTACAGGCAGTAGAAATTTTCAAGCCATACAAACACCATCTAAACCCTCCACAGGTAGAGCTGAGGGTGGGCATTATCTACAGGACTGTTGGGCACAAACATTAGCCTTCCCATCCATTTGGAAGCAAACACTACTAAGCTACTGCAGCAGGTGGCAGTGGTTATGCTAGGAAAATAATTGTAAAATTTTACTCAACATCATCAAATAAGACTGGACTAATGAGACATTACATGTTTATTGATGGAAATAAGAGAGCGTGAAGGCAAATTATACTATAAAATTACTGAGTGATCACTCTTCCTAGATAATTTATCCATTGAAGTGAACTGCGAGCTAAAAGTTATTTGTATATTTTAATTTTGAGAAATTTTTCTTTAGAATTCTATATAACAAAACAAAACAAAATAACCCAAATCATTAGAACAATGATTAAAATTTGTTGGTTCCTGCTTACAATGCCTATCAGATTTCTAAAATGAACATTTATATCGAAATTGACAATTAGCTTAATGATCGGTATCAAATGAAATTTAATCCTAGCATATGGTATAATTATAAAAATATCTCTATGTTTGAGAAAAGGAAAGAGAGAGAGAGATGGAGAGAGAGATAGAGGAGAGAGATAGGCAGATAGACAAAGACAGAGACAGAGAGGAAGGGAGATAGTGGAGAGGGAATGGAAATATTTTTATTCATTAACCTCTAGAAGTCTAGGTACAGATGTTGTCTCCCTTACTTTTGTAATACATAAAATTATAATAATTTGATATATCATAAAATATGAATATACTTAATTAATTAATATAGACATAATTAAAATATTGAAGAAAATATGTATAACATTTTATGAGAGAAAGTCTAAGTGTGATTAATATTCAAATTAATAAATGAAAGATGTGGCTACAAAATTCAAAATTTCAATTATATTCTGAAACTCACATGAAAAAATAGACCATATTTTATGTGTAACAACTGGCAAAACATTAATGCACAAAGAGAGATTTCATACACTTTATTTCTAAAATTTAAATTAAAGTAGGCAGAAAACTGGTATAGAAATTTTAATGAAAAAGGTGCTCCACAAATTTAAAGGCATGGCTAACTATACTAAATAACAATTTAATATTCTTTTATTATCTTTTAGTTTATTATTACTAGTGCAGTAAAGGTGACAGTAATCAAATAACAAAGAAAATGAAATCCATGCCTCAGAATGTATGAAAATATAATTATCTGATTCACATCACCAGCTGACAATGAATATCAGACCTAAAAATGTTTGTATTTTAACCAAGGAACTGAAATTTTAATCATAAATACCAACATAACTGGATTAAAAAATCAAACATATATTTATGAACATATATGTATGTCCATAGTCACAAAAATATTATTATGAATTTATTAATGTTATTTATGAATGAAGGTAATAATACAATGTTATTGTATTATTATACAATGCACAGTATGGCAGGGGCAGCCCTAAGATTGGTGACCTTTGAGCCTCAAGCAGTTTTGTGGTAATGATTTGAGATCAGGATACAGTGAGTGCTCACCACACAATTCCACTCAAACATCAGTATATAATTTTGTTAATTTTTTTGTGTGACATCTGTGTACATTTATACTTTAAATGTTGATTGGAAGATCCAGATTTTTACAATGCTCTTATAATTGCTCTATTTTACCATAACATACCATACTAATTTTATGCAACACAAACCTCCCGAGCTTTGATCTACGAGATGACTTGGTAACCAGTTTTATGGTGGTGGTAGACCCTGATCTCCATCTATCTGATTTCCTGTTGTATGAATATACACAATTAAAACAACATTTGCAGAGCTGCTTCATATTGTGTTAGGGAAAAGTGATGATTTCAAATGAGGCTCATGAATATCCTGTTCAAAGCATTCTTTACCCACACTCTTCCTGTGACCTAAACCACATTAAAAGAACATTTGGGTTAATAATGTGTGTTATATATGTCTTCACTTTAGAAAGGAGGAAAACAAGGATTTTTAACTATATTATTTGCAAACTTAGAGTTAGAATTGTTACTTGTCTCAGCAAGCTTTAGAAGTCTGAAGTCCTGTCGTGTGTCTTCAGTAGCTGAATGGAGAATCCAGTCATCTAGGATATACAGATGTTCTATCCCTAGCAGGGAAATGAAGTTGGATTCTGCTAGGCCAGGGGAGAGTGTTAGAGGGGTTGGGGGGGGGGAGGGGCTGAGTGGCTCTGAAGGAAAAGTCATTATTGATAGACTGACTTCTCAGACTCACAAGTGCCCTTTTGTACAGGGCTGTGTACAGAGTCAAAAGTCCCCTTAGAACTCATTTATTCACAACACATAATTTAAAATTCTTTAAATTTTAAGAAAACTACAATTTTTAAGTGTAGTAGCATTTATTAATTCAATACTTTTGATTCATTGGTATGAAAAATTGAAGGTTAGTGCAAAATAAAATTATCTTTATGTGATATTTTCACAACTATATAAATAATTAAAAAATATTTTAAGCAAATCATCTCAAATTGCTTCAAACTATGTCATTTTAGAGATTCCTAAGTAGGTTCCACCAAAGTTTATATAGAAACTTGGGTGTTATTAAGATTTAATTTCCTTATAAATGTAGTTTTTCCAAGTGCTTATGAAACAAGTATAGTCTAATTTGAAATAAACACTAATTGGTTTTACTTAAAGATCTAACACTTTAAAAGGACACACACCAACTAATAAGGTGTTTGATTGCTAAACAACATTTGTATTTTTTTTGTCTAGTTAGAAAATATGGATTTTTTTTTTAAGTTTATTCCTGGAAGTTAAAAAAAACACTTTATATTTATTTTTGAAAATATCATACATGTCTCACACCTTGCTACCTAAGGACACATCTCCCTCTCAACATCTTTAATCTGTGTCAATGATTTTTTTTTTATGGATATTTTATTTATTATCATTTCAAATATTATCCCCTTTCTCAATTTCTTCTCCACAAAAACCTATCCTGTTCCTCTCCTCCTGCTTTTATGAGGCTGTTCACCCACCCACCCACCTACCCACCCACCTACTCTTGTCTTCCTGCCCTGGCATTCCCCTACACTGTGGCATCAAGCCTTCAGAGGATCAAGGGCCTCTTCTCCCATTGATGCCTGACAAGGCCATCCTCTGTTATACATGTGGTTGGAGCCATGGGTCCCTCCAAGTGTACTATTTGGTTGTTGCTTTAGTCCCTGGGAGCTCTGGGAGGTCTGGTTGGTGGATATTATTCTTCCCAAGGGGTTGCAAATCCCTTCAGCTCCTCCAGTCCTTGAACTAATCCAGAATTGGGGTGGTCCCTGTGCTCAGTAGATCGGCTGGCTGCTAGCATCCTCATTTGGCTCTGGCAGAGCCTCTCAGGTGACATCCATATCAGGCTCCTGTCAGCATGCACTTTTTTGGCATCAGCAATACTGTCTGGGTCAGTCTGGTGTCTATATATGGAATGGATCCCCAGGTAGGGCAGTCTCTGCATGTCCTTTCCTTCAGTATCTGCTCCACACTTTGTCCCTGTATTTCCTTTAGACAGGAGCAATTATAGGTTAAAATTTTGGAGATGATTGGGTGGCCCATCCCTCAACTGGGAGCCTTGCCTACCTTCTGAATATGGCTTCTAGAGGTTCTTCCTCTCCTTTGTTGGTTATTTCAGCCAATGTCATCCCTGTTGGGTACTTGGAACCTCTTGCTTTTGTGACATCTGGGACTTTCTGGTGGCTACCCCCAGTTCCCCATTCCCCATTGCTACACGCACAACTCTGTTCAATTTCCTGACCCTCTGTATATCACTCTGTCTCCTCCCATACATGATCCTGTCTCCCTTTTTCCCTTCCACCTCCTCTCTTCCTCCCAAGTCCCTCCTACTCTCTACCTCCCATGTTTTAGTCTATTACATATGACAAAGATCTCAGTTTTGTACTGCCTGGCATTGTGAATGATGAGTTTATTCAGTATTCCACAACCTGAAAACTCAAAAAAGACAGAGACGAGAAATGTAGACATTATTATAAAAGCTAAATATAAAATGAAATGTTATATACCTAAAAAGAACTGTAGAAATTATCAGTATCATAAATATTTGTATGAATATATATAAATACTTTTTAAAAATTATTGTAACAATACAACTAAATAAAAGTATATTAAAAGAAAAACAACAACTTAGTGGCTCATGAACAAAGGGAGCCATGACAGTTGGTTATTTGGGGAAGAAGAATTTCAGCTGGGGACTGAGAAGAGGATGCAAGAGCCCACTATGCAAGAGCACACTGTGGAATGAAAATGCTATAATTCATTTTACAGATGTCAATGCAATGAACAATAGGCAAAACTTGCATGGTCTGCTAATAACTATGATGGAGTTGTAGGACTGAAGAATGACAACAATCTAAATTTGAACTTCCTACGTTGCAGAAGTTGCAGTGAACTGGCAAATGAATCAGATACTTTCAACTATATTTCTTTACCTCTTTAAGAAACAGATGCCCACACACAAATACCTGCTGTCTGTCATGTGAACTAGCCTCTCACTTGCTTTCTGAAACTGCTGACAAGTCTTGATGTACCTAATATGATTGCATTGTGCACTGGATTCCAAAAGTTACCTGAATGATGTTATGCGAAGCTCATGAATCAGATAATAGAGCTTGGTTTATTTGGTTCCTAAAAAGGAAACAAAGCTATTGTTTTGTTCCTTGTAATGTCCCTCAATTTCTTATTTAATAACCCTCATCTTGAATTATGAAAATAGTCTAAATCATCATTAATATANAGTCTGTGAAAACATATACTTCATGACAGAATTTGATCTCTAGATCGAAGATTAAAAATATTTTAAAAACGTTTCTTTGGGCATGATAATATCATGTGTAATTTCAACATTTGAAAGGCTGAATAAGGACAATATGGACTTTAGGTCATGAAGCAAAGCTCTGTTTCAAAAGAATAAAGCCACAGGAAACAAGAATAGCTTAATTCTATTTATTTGGAGTGTTCACTTTAGGTATAATATCTTTCTTTTAATCACTTTTAGCGATTTTGTTTCAGAGCAATTTATTTACTTAAAATGATGCATATTATAATAACAAGTATATGTAGGTAATATTAAGGTCACAGGATATCTTCTTTTAAATAGTAAATTTGAATAAGGTGCTACTATCTAAAACCACATAATTCTATGTCATCTTCTAATTAAAGACCAAAAAACAGGTACTTAATACAACTTTTATGCTTAAACAAGAGAAAGCAACTTTTATTTTTTCTACTTATTTTGAATCACATTCATTAAAAATAAATATTATAAAAATATTGCATTAAGTCAACTGTTTATAATTCTGAAATCAACTTTGATTGCAAAGGAAGTTCAAGACACTTTATTTTTTTCTCTACTTTTTAAATTATTACCTTTAATCATTTTTTTACAGTCCAGTCATTACCCCTCTTCCAGTCCACCCCTGACAGTTCCTCCTCTCAATCCTCCTCCCCAATCTCCAAGAGGATGTCCCCACCCCCCACTATACCACACCACACCACACCCACCAGGCCTCCCCACTCCCTTGAGCCTCAAGTCTCTAGGAGGTTAGGCACATTTCTCACTGAGGCCAGACCATGCAGTCATCTGGTATATATGTGATAGGGGACTTGGACCAGCTAGTCTGGGTTGCCTGGTTGGTGGATCAGTGATCTGAGTGATCTCAGGGGTCTGGGATAATTGAGACTGCTGGTCTTTGTATGGGGTCTTTCTCCTCCTCAGCTTTTTCCAGCCTTTCCCTAATTCAACCACTAGAGTCCCTGCCTTTAGTCCATTGATTAGTTTTAAATATCTGCCTCTGTCTCAGTCAGCCGCTTGTTGGGCTTCTCCATGGTCAGCCATGCTAGGCTCCTGTCTGTAAGCACACCATAGTATCAGTAAAAGTGTCAGGCCTTGAAGCCTCCCCTTGAGATGGGTCCCAATTTGGGTCAGTCACTGGACCTCCTTTCCCTCAGTCTCTTCTCCATTTTTGTTCCTGCAGTTCTTTTAGACAGGAACAATTCTGGGTCAGAATGTTTGACTGTGTGGTAGCAACCCCATCCCTCTACTTGCCCTGTCTTTCTATCAGAGGTGGACTCTACAAGTTCTTTCTCCCTACTGTTGGTCATTTCATCTAAGGTCACCACTCACTTGGTGTTCTGAGAGTCTCTCACCTTCCAGGTCTATGGTACATTTTAGAGGGTCCCCGACCTCTCACATCCTAAGCCTGCCTATTTCCATTTTTTCTGCTTGCTTCACTTCTGTTCCCTGCCTATACATGATTATGTTCTTCTTTTCCCCTCCCTCCCTCTCTCCCCCAAATCTCTCCTTCTCTCTGCACCCATGATTACTTTCTTTTATCTCCCAAGTGGGATTGAAGCATTCACCCTTGGGCCCTTCAGCTTGAGTTTTGTGGATTATATCCTGGCTATTCTGTATTGTTTTTGCTAATATCTACTTATTAGTGAGTATATACCATGCATATTCTTTTTGGTCTCAGTTACCTCACCCAGGATGATACTTCCTAGTTCCATCCATTTGCTAGCAAAACTAATGATGTCCTTGTTCTTAATAGCTGAAAAGTATTACATTTTAGTATCCGTTTTCTGTTATGGGACATGTGGGTTGTTTTAAGCTTCTGGCATTACAAATAATGACAATATGATTATAATTGTGCCCTCGTGGTACGGTGGGACAACTTTTCAGTATATTCTCAAGAGTGGTATAGCTGTCACAAAGCTCAAGTTTAAGTGGATCAAGAACCCCAACCAAAAAAAAAAAAACAAAACAAAACAAAACAAAACAAAACAACAAAAAACAAAACAAAACAAAACAAAACAAAAAAACAGATACACTGAATCTACACTGAATCTAATAGAGAAAGTGGAAAAGAGCCTTGAACTCATTGGCACAGGGGGGAAAGTTCCTAAACAGAACTCCAATGGCTCACTCTCTAAGATTATGTATTGATAAATGGGATCTCATGAAACTGCAAAGCTTCTGTAAGGCAAAGGACATAGTTAGTAGGACAAATTGGCATTCCATAGATTGGAAAAAAAATCTTCACTAACCCCACATCTGATATAAGGCTAATATCCAAGATATATAAAAATCTCAAGAAGCTAATCTCAAAAAAAACCCACACAAACCAATCAAAAATTAGGATATAAAAATAAACAGGGGAATTTACAACAGAGGAATCTTGAAGTGATGAGAAGCAGTGAAAGAAATGTTCAAAGTACTTAGTGATCAGGGAAGTGCAAATCAAAATGACCCTGAAATTGGTGTCATTTTTTTGTAAGGAAACTTTACACCAATAAAAATGTCTAAGATCAAAAACTTAGGTGACAACATGCTAGCAAGGATGTGGAGAAAGAAGAATACTCCTCCATTGTTGGTGAGATTGCATGTGGAAATCAAGCTGTATGTTCCTTAGAAAATTAAAAAGACAAAGGTTCTTTTTTTCAGACAATACACAATTATTCAAAATTAACTATTACTGGAAAGGGCAGTGGGGACCATACTAATGGGCCTTGTGTCACATGAGTGCATGTAGGTAGGCACAGGGCATTTGTCATTATTATAGAAATGTATTTTGCACCATATAAACAAACTCAAAGGTAAAAACCACATGATCATCTCCTTAGATGCTGAGAAAGCATTTGACAAAATCCAACACCCTTTCATGATAAAGGTCTTGGAAAGATCAGGAATTCAAGGCCCTTACCTAAACATGATAAAAGCAATCTATAGCAAACCAGTGGCCAACATCAAACTAAATGGAGAGAAGCTGGANCATTGGGAGGAGAGGCCCCTTGGTCATACAGACTCTATATGCCCCAGAACAGGGGAATGCCAGGGCCATTACGTGGGAGGGGGTGGGTAGGGGAGCAGGGCGGGGACGCGGGAGGGTAAGGGAAAATTTCTGGATAACATGTGAAATGTAAATGAAGAAAATATCTAATAAAGAGAGGAAAGAAAAAAAAAAGAAATGTATTTTGATTTTTAAACGATAGTTTGCTTTAAACATTGTTTTTAGTGTGATGACAACATCCACTGTGCAGAAATGGCTCTGGAGATGTGTTCATAGCCACACACACACTTTCTCTATACCTTGACAGAACAAGTATAAAGTACAGAAGGTACATATACACAGTTTTAGAATTTTTAATTTTAAATGTATATAGGCTTAAAACAAAACAAAACAAAACAAAACAAAACAAAACAAAACAAAAAAGCCTGTTGGCTATTAAAAACTGTTAGGTACACCTTTGGAAAAGAACATATGATTGGCAGCCAGGGGATTTGTTCTATCTTTTGATCTGCATTGTATAAACTATATTTCAATGAACCCTAAGCAGGGATTCTATTACCAGATGAGTAGCCAAACCTCAAATGAGAGCAGACATGCCAGATCAGCATGTTCCTGGAAGTGTTTTGACTACTAATGTTTAAAAAACACACACAGGTTTGAGTATTGGTTTACTCTCCATCAGCTGGAAATTTTAGTTGCTAGTATGTGTTAAAGTCATTTTTATAACACTGTGAAGACCTTTTCATATTCTCTGAATGATCTACACCCTTATTCTTATTACTTTGCTTTTACACAGCCTTTGTGTTTCCAACTTTACAAGAGGTACTCAATATTGAGTAAAAGATTTTCTCCCATGTTTAAAAAGTCACTTCTAGTACATAACTCCATAGCTTATCTAGAAAATTACCACTTAGTTTATTCCTGATAAATTTAATTGTGCTGGTGGATGGGTCCAGAAGAGAACAAGAAGAAAAAGGTCAAATAGATGTTGGAGATAACGTAATCATTGCAGAGGCCTAGACTTGATGCACTTGCTGACAGGTAGTGCAATTACTGTACATTTGATTTCTTGTGAAAGTGGATAAGCAACAAGTTTGTACTCTTTAGATTTTTGTGTACCTTTCCTCATGTGAACAGATTCAATATAAAAAGATAGCTTTTTGTAATTGGCCATTAGATAGGAAAACACTGCTCTGATATAAAAGTGCTTCCCAGTAAAAGTAAACATGCTTCTATTATGTTCTCTCTACTTGGATGGAATTAACAGATGTGCAATGTCATAATTCAAAAACAAACACAAATACTCACCACAAAAACAGTTTTTAGCTCAGCTCATTCTACAATATACACCCATCATGAAAAATTATTCTAACTACCTTCAATTGTCTTTTTTATGATTAATCAGAATAATATAATTAAATGTAATATTTAAAAGATAAATACACTGTGATTAGACTCCTCATTGTTCTGTGTTCTCATAAAGAAAAAAATACAAATAAAAGAACATTTTCTCAAGATCTGGAGTAGTAATAGTCCTCTGAGTAGTTACATTTGGGTGCAAATATAATAACTAATTCATTTCTTACATAAAATTAAAATGCTAAAAAGCAACAAATACAGATAAATATTAAAACATAGGCTATTACAGAGGAATATGTGCCATTGTATTAGGGATGAGTGATAAAAGACAGACATACATAATACAGGATGTAAAATTTCTGAAGGAGCTTTATTTTCTAACTAATATGAAAGTGATAATTCACAAGTTTTTAATTTTTATCTCTTTCAGACTATAAAACACTGCATTAATCTTCCAACTGATTATAGACTCCTAAATATCACTCACAATATGGTAGATATGTGCTCTAAATCCATCCTAACCAATAGATCTTAAGGAAAATTTGTCTAATATACTAGCAATTAGAGAATGGATCAAAAAATGAAGTTGAATTGTATTAACTGCATTCTTTGTGGGTATTTTTTTTCTTATAAAATTCTAACTTATTTGAGAAAGGAGAATTTGCTGCTAGAAGATAATTTTGTGAGATATGAAATAATAGGTTTTAAATGAAAAGTAGCTGCAGAAGCAATTTCAATTTTAAGTACAGAAAGTTATATAGATAAGCTTTCTGAAAAAGTCTTCAGCACAGCTTTATTGTAGCCATGTATTAACATATGGGGGAATGGATATCACCTTGTTCTTATTGTAACTGAAAGCAAACTGCTTTAAAGAGAGATTGAACTAATAAAGCTTATGACAGCTTAATTTGACAATTCTTGATATTTAAAACAGACGTATTTGGTAAGAGAAATAATAATCTTAAAAATATTGCCAATTATATCCTCATGTCCTGAAGAAACATTAGTGTTGAGTGTTTTGAAGTTCTCAGTTATTACTGAAGTTTCTCATTGATTGGCTTACATTCCTGTATTTTAAAATGGGTTTATTTTTCTTTGTGGGACATATTGAAATAGTAATAGACCCATTCTCACTGAGAATCAATAGATTCTCACCGATTTGTGTTAGTATTCATGATGATTCTCAAATTGGCTATGATAATTTTAGGAGCTATGGTTTTATTCTATAAGAAAATGAAAACAAAATTAACACATCACTGTCTCCACTCTTTATAATCGTCTTTGTAATGATGTGAAGAACAGAGTCTTTGAGCAAAACACTGAATCGAATTTAATGTAAAATTCGTCTATGCTGACTATAGATCACTACAAGGTAAATGGTTTCAAAGAAATTTATGAAGTTTAGAGACAGTCAAAATGCACATAAATTCTGAAAACAGGATGTGGTAGCTATTATCATTATAGGCAAGAAAACTCCAGGAAATGATGAAATTAACAAAACATGTCAGATGGCATATTTAGTTGAAATTTGGTAGCATTTCACTTTGGGTTTTGGTTACTTTATAAAGCAGATATGTTATTTTTTTATGTGAGAAACTTTCTATTTAATTTAGTTATAGGGACAGGACCAAGTTCAATAATAAAGTTTTTCAAAATGTTTGTGAGTATTTGAATTTTATTTTATTAGTCAATATATTACTAAAATTTTAGAAACATCATACTCTTTAAATAAATAGAATTTGTTTCACATGACTTTGTTAGCCAAACCATCTCTACTTGTTATAGTTGGTAGCATTAATATTTGAATCTCAATAAATCCCAAATTTCCGGCCACCGCTTGAAGGATGGGGCCACCCACCCATCTCAAAAATGTTAACCCAGTAATGCTCCCATCTAAAGAAAATACAGGGACAAAGAGTGGAGCAGAGAATGACACACTTGGGGATCAATCCCACATGCAGACACCAAACCCAGACACTATTATTGCTGATGCCAAGAAGTACTTGCTGACAGGAGCCTGAATAGCAGTCTCCTAAGAGGCTCTGCCAGTGCCTGACTAATACAGATGTAGATGTGTGCAGCTAACCATCAGACTGAACACAAGGACCACAGTGGAAGAGTTAGGGGAGGACTGAAGGAACTGAAAGGGTTTGCAACTCCATAGGAAGAATAGCAATATCAGCCTGCCAGATCCTACAGAGCTCCCAGGGACTAAACCACCAACCACAGAGTACAAATGGAGGGACCCATAGTTCCAACTGCATATGTAGCTGAGGATGGCCCTATGGCATCAATGGGGCGGGGGTAGATCCTTGTTCCAATGAAGGCTTGATGCCCCAGCATAGTGGGATGCCAGGGCAGTGAGGTGGAAATGGGTGGGTGCGTAAGGGAAGCACCCTCATAGAAGCAGGGGAGAGGAGGATGGGATAGGGGTTTGTGGAGGGGAAACTGGGAAGAGGGATAACATTTGAAATGTAAATAAATAAAATAACCAATTAAAAAAAAAAAAGAGTTGAATTCAGTCCAAAGACAAGTCAAAGAAACAACTCATTCACTATTATAAAGCTCAAACACTATTATCAAGTTAACAGACCTAATTCAAATATCCCCATTTCATCTCTACAATAAACAAATATTAATTGTATAATTTACTGGACATTAGATTATAAAAGTTAATTCTAAAAATAATTTAGACCCACTGTCACAACAATATTAAAAGAAATGCAATTGTAAGTTTTAAATCTTCCTCAAAATAGTAGCAATTGTCAGGAAAATACTGCCAGAGGACAGATCGACCAATAGAATCAAAGTGAAATTTCATTAATAAATCTGTATCTTTAGTAAATGGACACTCACCAAGAGTGCCACAAAGTAACTATGTACAATAAGAAGTTTTTCACTACATATAAATTTAAAGAGTTTCTCAGGTCCTCTAAGTAAGTTAATTGGATCGTTAGTGTTCTACATATTTTCATTTTTATCTTTTTATTTGTGTGTGTGTTTGTGTGTGTGTGTGTGTGTGTGTGTGTGTGTGTGTGTGCATGTGAATGTATGCCGCCTGTGTAAAGATGTCCAAAGACGCCAAAAGAGGGTGACAGATACCGTGGAGCTGAGATCGCAGGAATTTGTAAGCCTCTAGACATGAGTGCTGAGAATGAAAAAAGGGTCCTGTCAACCAAGATGAAGTATTCTTATTCAGAGCAATAGCTCTAATGATTCTATTTTATCTAATGGAAGAGATTTCCTCAGTCATCATCAAATTCACTCATATTAATACACGGTAATAGAAAAAAATCCCAGTTATATATGTGTTTTATATTCTGGACTTTTGAGTTAATAAAAATATAGAAAACAAATTGACATTAGAGTGTTATTTGAATTGTCATTTTTGTCAAGCCTCCTCATAGTACTCTGTCATTAAAACACTTCTGTTGGCAGACATTTTATGATCTAAAATATGTTTTTGATTAAATGCTAGTTTTTTGAGAGTGTCTTTTTCTGGCTGAAGAATAGTTTATATCATTTTCATTTAAAAGTGAGAACCTAATAGTTATTATATCTAATCAGTGAATGATCATAGCACATTATATTTAATATGATGTTTCAGCTAAGAAAATTATATAGGATATTCTAAGTCATAAAAGGCTCAATGGAGAGGAGATTAAAACAATCCAACAGACTATTAGAGGCTGTATATATCTTTGTAGTTTTATTGCCTGTAGATGGACAGTTATAAAGCACATGTGTAAATAAACATACCATAGAAAAGCTTCCACAGGAGGGAATTCATAAAAAATGAAAGTCCTGGGGCTTGCCGAAAATGATTAAACTCTTTAATATTTTCTATGGGAAATATTATTATAATTGAACACAATGAGGTGGAATGTTCTGGAATTCCTGTTTAAAGTCTTTATTAGGATATATTTAATTACACATAACAGACTTCCTTATGACATTTTCATATGTGCACATAATGTATTTCAGTATTACTCACCCCATCACTCTCTCTGTGTCACCACTATTTCTATTCATACGTTTTTCTTTCCAACTATCCCTCTACTATTTTCAAATGTGAGGTTTTGGGGCTTTATTTTGTTGTTCAGTAGTATTTATTTGTTTGTTTTTTCTTTTCCTTGTTCTTGTTCTTTTCTCTTTCACACCCTGTGTTTTTCTTTCTCTGTGTGTCTCTGTGCCTCTTTCTCTGTCTCTCTCTGTTTTTCTCTGTCTCTCTCTGTTTCTCTCTCTGTGTCTCTCTCTCTCTGTCTCTCTCTCTCTCTCTTTCCCTTCCTTTTTTTTTGTCCAGTGAATTTTATTGGAATAATTTTGAGTAGCATGAGAAACTGACCAAAGAGTTTGTATAGATGATCTATTTATGGTTTTATATTCAAAGGTAATTTATTGTTAGTATTTTGACTAGTTTTGAGTCTTTACAGTCATTTTGACCATTGCTAAAAAAGCTTCTCTTTTCAAAACTTGCAGCAGCACAAAATTAAAGGCATAGCATAGTAATTTAGAAGGTAAATTTGCATGCATATCATGGATATTTAGCAACCTAATATTAGTACCTTCTCCACTAGGGCCTATGTGCTCCTCAGCTGTGAACTGGTAACAGAGTTTACAGTACAAGACATGACTTCTTTTCTGTGAATGGGCCTCAAAGTTCAATCAGAAAGTTGTTGGTTGCTTTCATAACAGTCACGACCCTATTGTACCAATGGGTTCTTCTAGCCTGGCTGGGTGGTTGTTGCTTACATGGTCAATAATTAAGTGAGACTCTTGATAAAACCTTTATCCTAGAAGTGAGCATAACAGCCTCTAGCTCATACTAGGGTTAGCCATCAGCAGAAAAGCTTTAAGCATACTTTCAGTTTGACTTTTACATTTCAGCAATCAGTGTGAGATGTCTTTAGCAATGCTTACTCTCTGCTTCTGGTTGGTGGTCAAGAGCACTAGCAATTGCTTGTTCTTTTTTGTTGAAGTCAGGGGTTTATCTGACTAATAACCCAAAAGGAGTAGTGTATCTCTGGGAGTGTGGTTTTTATTTAATAATATACGGCTTCTTGGAGCATATTTTTCAAACCATGAAGGGTATTTCCTTTAAGCTCCTTATTTTATTTCATTTTGAATAGATTATCAAATATCTTATTTTCTTCAGGCTTTTAAGCATACTGTTCATTTTGTTTGACACTTTTCCATGTTGTCCCCCTGAGTCTTGATGTTCTCCTTATACTTAAACCTTTTTGCTCACCATACTGCCAGCATTTACTCCCAAGTCATGTGTTCTTCTATGCAATACTATAAAGATACTTTTGCCCTCTTTCCAGGCCACATTTTGTTATTATTTTCTGGGACCCACAAATACTAATTTCCATATACATGCATATATTTAAAGTTATACTCTTCATTAAACCTTGCTATACTGTTCATGAGCATGTATTTAAAAAACATTGGTTCCTTTTTTTTAAATCTTTTTTTATTAGATAGTTTCTTCATTTACATTTCAAATGCTATCCCCAAAGCCCCCTATACTCTCCTCCCCATGCCCTGCTCCCCAACCCACCCCAACCCACCCACTCCCACTTCCTGGCCCTGGCATTCCCCTGTACTGGGGCATATGATCTTCAAAAGACCAAGGGCCTCTCCTCTCACTGATGGCCGAATAGGTCATCCTCTGCTACATATGCAACTAGAGACACAACTCTGGGGGGGGGGGTGTTACTGGTTAGTTCATATTGTTGTTCCTCCTATACAGTTGCCTACAGAACTCCAAATAGGCTAGACCAGAAAAGAAATTCCTCCCGACACATAATAATCAAAACAACAAACGCACTAAATAAAGACAGAATATTAAAGGCAGCGAGGGTTCCTTTGGATAATGAATGGATAATGTGGTACATATACACACTAGAGTTTTACTCAGGTATAAAGAGAAATAAAATGTGCAGAAAAATGGATAGAATTTGAAAATATATGTTAACTAAGGTAATTCAGATTCCAAAAGACAAAAACTCCACTTCTTTTCTACCATATGAAACATCACAATGGCTGTACTGATGCTACAAAATAAAGACCTCATCTTCTATCTATAGGAACATATTATTTGTTTGGCATGGCAGATTACAAATTCTGTTTGATTAGCTAAGGATAGGATGCCTATTCTCTAACTTGCCTTATTTTTTACCAACTACAACTGTATTTAATTGGGCATGTTTCATTAATAAATAAATATCCTCTACTTTACCTGTTAGTATAACTTAATTTATATACAAATAAATCTCATTAAGTTCAGTCTGGTTGTATGTTAGGCTATCAAGTTTCTTCTATAAACATAAAAGTATTTTATATTTCTCTGTAAGGATGAGTACCATAAGTAAATCATTCATATCTTAATTCACAATCTTTCCATTATCATATACTTGAAGACAGAAAGAAAATTACATTAACTCTTTAATCTCCCAGTATTACTGTGAAGATACTTAGATGTAATGGTGCATTTTTCAATTTCATGTTGTTAGAAAATAATATTAAGAGACCTGGTATGCTAGTAGTCTGCTAACCTTTCTGACTCTTCCTTTCCTTAGGTAGATACCTTCTACACAGCCACAGAACACATCTTGCAGAAGATCAGTTCTGAGATCTTACAAATACATGCTACTCAACCATAAGCAATGCCTTCCAGAAGACCAGGTGGTCCAGGAACACATGAGGATTCCACACACATTTTTGCTTCCCTCAGGCAGAAAAATTCCTTTACAAGTATAGGCCACACTGTCTAAGATACCAGAGAGACTGACAAGCCATAGGGCACCCCCCACATAAGTGCCCTAGCTTCCAATAGAATCAATTCTCAGTTGTCCCTCCCTCTCTCATTGCTATGTCCAATCTCAAAGAAACCAGACATCTCCTTTGTAACCACAGGCAGGACTACCATAATACCAGGTAAGCCAATAGCTTATAAAGATTCTCCACTCTCTGGGTTCCCTTTGGCAGATGTTGCCTGTCCAACCAGAGGCCATACCTGACAGAAGACCAACATCATACTCTGATAGACACCCTCTTCAAAACAGAAGTCACACCTGCCATAAGAATAGCCACCACCACATACAAGAGACTATCTAATAGATCAGAGGTCACACAGACTGCCAGGTCTCTGGCTCCAAAACTGAGCAGAGATCTCCTGCTTCATCACAGGCCACAGAAGTCAGCAGACCAGATGATTAATAAAACCAAGGAACAAAATATCTACTCAGGAAAGTAAAATCCAGAAATTGGTATAGAGACCTATAGTCACTACAATCCCAGATGCCTAGACAACAGTAAAGACCACAATCTATAAAAACTAGGTAATTATGTCTCTTACTTACTTCTAGTGTTCCTACTACAGCAAGATGTTTATATGAAGCACAAGAAAAAGACTTTAAAACAAAACTTAGTAATATGATAGAGTCTTTAAAGGTATAAATAAATCCTTTTAAAAAATCAAGGGAAGGACAAACAAAAAAAGTTGGAGGAAATAAGTAAGCCAAGAAAGTAAAAAAAGCCAAGAAATGAACAAAGAGTAGAAATTAAGACCCGACAAAGGAAATAGAAGCAATAAAGAAAACACAGACTGAGAGAATTCTGGAAATGGAAAATCTAGATATGTGAACATCAGCTAGAGATGCAAGTATTACCAACAGAACACAAGAGAAGGAAGAGAAAAATTTCAGTCAATGAAGTTCCCCTTGTTGGGTATTTTAGTTATAGAAGAAATAAATACAGAGGTCAAAGAAAAATTAAAAAAAAAATAATTCAAACACAAAACTCTCAGAAAATCTGGAACAGTATGAAAGACCAAATCAATGAATAATAGGAATAGAGGAAGGAGAAAAATCTAAGTTCAAAGGACCAGAAAATATTTTCAATAAAATCAGAAGATAATTTTCCTAATGTAAACAAGGAGATGCCTATTAAGGTGTAAGAAGCATAGAGCACACCAAAGAGATCTGAACAGAAAAGTCTCCTCACCACATAACAATGAAAAGACTAAACACACAGAGCAAAGACTGAATATTAAAACCTGCAAGGGAAAAACACTAGATAACATATAAGGGTAACCTTTTTAGAATTAGCACAGCTCTTGAGTGGATATACTACAAATCAGAAGGTCTTGGGCTGATATCCTGAAGAAATAAGTGACTACAGATGCCAGATAAGACTACTTAACTCAGCAAAACTTTCAATCATTATAGATGAAGAATAAATGATATTACAAAATAAAGTCAAATTTAAACATTCTCTGGCTACAAAATTGTTTATGGAGCTTGAAAATGACAATACTTAGCTTTAGGTATTTATTTATTTTCTTTGTCTTTTTTATTGGTTATTTAATCTATATATATTTCAAATGTTAACCCCTTCCTGATTTCCCTTCCACAAACCCCCTATCCCACCTACTGCCCCTGCTTCTATGAGGGTGCTCCATTAACCACCCATATACTCCAGCTTCACCTCCTTACCATTCCCCTAAGCTGGGACATTGAGCCTCCACAGGACCAAGGGTCTCTCCTCCCATTGATGCCAGTTAAGGTAATCCTCTGCTACCTATGCAGCTGGAGCCATGAGTCTCTCCATGTGGACTTTTTGGTTGGTGGTTTAGTCTCTGGGAACTCTGGGGCGTCTGGTTGGTTGATATTGTTGTTCTTTCTATGGGGTTATAAACTCCTTCAGTTCCTCCAGTCCTTTCCCTAACTTCTCCATAGTGGTCCTTGTGCTCAGTCTGATGGTTGGCTGTAAATATCTGTGCCTGTATTGGTCATGCTCTGGGAAAACATCTCAGGGAGCAGCTATACCAGACTCCTTTTATCAAGTTATTCTTGGCATCAACAATAGAGTCTGGGTTTGGTGTCTGCAGATGGAATGGATCCCTAGGTGGGGCAGTCTCTGGATAAGCTTTCCTTCAGTCTCTACTCCACTCTTTCTCCTTGCATTTCCTCTAGGCAGGAGCAATTCTTGGTTAATATATTTGGATGTGTGGGTGGCCACATCCCTCAGCTGTGGGCTGTGACTATCCACTGGATATGGTCTCTATAGCTTCTACCTCCCCCTTGTTGGGTATTTTAGCTAATGACATCCCCTTCAGGTCCTGGGAACCTCTTGCTTTCCTGGCATCTGGGACTTTCTCTTGGTGACCCCCCCAGTTCCCCATCCCCAACTGCTACACACCTCTGTTCAATTACCTGCCTTCTTCCCATCTACTCACACATCTTTTCCTGTCCTCCCTTTTTTCCTTCTTCTACTCTCTCCCTCCCAGGTTACTCCTACTCTCCCTCCCATGATTATTTTGTTCCCCCATTCTAAATAGGATGGAAGCATTCACACTTTGGCATTTCTTCTTGTATTTCATATAGTCTGTGTGTTGTATACTCACTTTTATATGTATAAGAAAAAGTGGGAAGAGCTAAAACAATCCTGAACAATAAAAGAGCTTCTGAAATTATCGTCATCCTTAATTTCAAGGTGTACAACAGAGACATGGTAATAAAAACTGTGTAATATTTCTGTGAAAACAGACATATTAATCAATGGAATTAAACCAAAGGCCTAAACATAAATCCATACACCTGTGGATAACTGAATTTTCAATAAAGAATCTAGAAATAAACGTTGAAGCAAAAAGTATTTCCAACAAATAGTACTGGTCTTTCTTGACGTTATTATTTAAAGAATTGAAATTAATCCATGATATTTACCCTTGGCAAAACTCAAGTACAAGTGGATCAAAATTTCTCACCATAAAACTAGACATGGAACCTGACAGAAGAGGAAGTATATAATAACCATTAATGCAGTGGCACTGGAGATAATTCCTACACAGCACATCTATAATTCAGGCAGTAAAATCAACAATTAATAAATCAGACCTTATGAAACTTTAAAGATTCTATAAGGCAAAACACATCATCTATAGGACAAAATGGCAACCTAGAGAATGAGAAAAATTACATCAACCCACATCATATATAAAGAACTCAATAAACTGATATCAACAAGCCAAATAAGCCAATTAAAATAAGGTACAGATATAAACAGAAAATTCCCAAATCTCAAATTTCTGAGAAACATTTAAAGAAATGTCAACAGTCTCAGCCATTAGGGAATTACAAATCAAAACTATAATTCGAGATTTCATCTTACACCTCTCAGAATGGTTGTAATCATTAACACATGTAACAGCTCATTTTGGCAAGGATTTGGAGCAAGAGGGACCACATCTCTGTTGCTGGTAAAGGTAAAAGTCATATAAAGAATTTATAAAATTAATATGGTTATTCCTTAGAAAATTGGAAATCAATATAGCTGAATTCAGCTATACTACTCTTAGGCATATACTGAAAGGACACTTGCTAAACTATATTCATAGTAGCTTCGTTCATAATAGACAGACACTGGAAACAACTTAGATATTCTTCGACTGAAATATGGATAAAGAAGATGTGGTGGCTCCACCACACAATGGATTATTCATCAACTGTTAAGACATCATAAAATATGTAGGCAAATGTATGGAACTAATGATTGAGACATCCAGACTCAAAAAGACAAATATGATATGTATTCACTTATAAGTGGATATTAGCTGTTAAATAAAGTAAAATTAGGCTGGAATCCACATACCTGGAGAGGCTATGTAAAATGGAAGGGTTTAGCAGAAAGAAGCATAGATCTTCTGAAGATTAGACTTTTTTGAATGAGCTAGAAGTAGATGAGGATGGGAATGGTAGGGATCAGGTTGGGCAGGGAGGTATGAAGAGAGAGAATATGGCAACAGATGACTGAGATTTGGTGGCATGGCTGGAAATATGGAAACCTAGTGCTATAGAAACTTCCTGGAACTAGTGCAGATGACCCGTGCTTGGACTCCTCGTTAATGGAGAATACTGTGCCTGAACCTTCTCTAACCAGGCAAGTGATGAACCAGAACACCCTTCAAGCAACAAAATTTTCAACCCACAACCTGTTCTGCCTGCAAGGTGTGCTGGGGAATGGTGTCTCCAAGCTTGTGGGAAGGGCCAAACAACAGGTCTACCTTGAGACATATACCACAAGAGGGAGGTCATGCCTGACACTGGGTGGATGGCCAGGAACCGGAAGCAGGATTTAATATAGAATCCAACAAAATTTTTCCCTTCTCTCACCAAAGTAAATGAAATGATTTAAGGATTCTATTTTTTTGTTTGTTTGTTTTTTGTTTTTGTTTTTTGTTTTCTGTTTTTTGAGACAGGGTTTCTCTGTATAGCCCTGGCTGTCCTGCAAATCACTCTGTAGATCAGACTGGACTCTAACTCAGAAATCTGCCTGCCTCTGCCTCCCAAGTGCTGGGATTAAAGGCGTGCGCCACCACTGCCCAGCTAAGGATTCTTCATAATAATCTAACCCTTCAATTATTTGGAAAGGCAACTGATACCTTAAAACATGGAACCAAGCAGGAAATGGTAGGACATTTGGCACATATTCTTTCCCCCACTTTTCTCCTTTCCTGTCACTGTGGCGTAGGCAATCTCTGTCACATGCTCCTGTTGCTGTGATTGTCTTCCTTGGTACAGGAATTTAGCCAACTCTGGACTGAACACACTGAAATCATGAGAGAAAATAAACCTGTAATCATCTGATTTTTGTATGTTAAGAATTTGGTCACTGATAGAAGGAAATAACCAATAAAATAGGACAGAGCTAAGCTGTAAATTAGGAAGGGGTTTTATTGGTTTTCTACTTGCAAATGTTAATGGATAGTTAAGCTTGTTCTGGGGAATCAGTTGCAATTTTTCTACAGGAGCTCTCACATTGAGAACATAGGCTGAGGTAACAGTCCATTCCAGTGATTGGGCAGCCTGTGTTGTCAAGGACAACACTATAAAGAGCAAATGCCTTTCCTGTTTTCTTAATTTAAGCTCATAAGCATGAAGAATATTCTGCAATGTTTCAATGTTACTTATTGGGAGAGGCATGTTATAAATTAAAAAGAGGATCTGAGAGAAAGAGAGAAAATAAAATATTGTAATACCTGAGAAATGTTATTATTCTGACTTTTGTATACTTAATATTAATAATCAATTAAAATTCTTATTATTGTTCTGAGTTTTTTAACCCATTACATTTTTTCTAGTCTGAAATACAAAAAGTGAAAATATTATTCTACTGATCAAGCAAAGTTCTATCTATTATTTTGTAATGTATGGAAACAAACAAAATATAGAAATATTTTTTGATGTCATGATATGGAAGAGAAAATATATCATTCTTTGAAAAACAAATACACCAAAACTCTGGATCAAATGTTTTCACTTCTTCAGTCATTACTGAAAATAATTAGTGTACAGAGATATATGCCACCCATCTCTTTGGGGTGACTTTCCCATCCCCAGGAATAAAGTGAAGTCTCCCCAGGGTGTTCAGAATCACAGTTTGAGAAACATTGTCCCAGCTAGACAGAAAATAAGATAATTACAAGAACAATTTGCAATCTCTAGGTGATTTAGAAAACAGGAGCAGGCTGCAAGTTATATTATCATCTGAAGTGACAAAATATAATTACTGCCTGGGAGGCCTTTGTTCTGGGAACTTGCAGTCTTAAGAATACAAGAGCATAGTGAATCACTCATCTGGCTTTCCATCTCTGCTCCTGTCTCTGAGTTTAGCCTTTGTGATCAGACAGAAGCTGAGAAACCATGTTTCTTTTTATAACTTCCGGCAGGGATCTTAGTAATGAAGTCTCACATCAACACACTGAGGTGGTAAATTTCTTGGAAAATTGTGTTCTACTCTTGCAGAAACATTTTGCATATTGCTGATAATTACCCTGGGGGAAAAGCCACTAAGTCATAACAATGATCTGGCCTTAAAATTATTTTCCATAATATTTCTCAGAGATTTAATAATTAATTTATCATTTCTAATGTTGAATATCCTGATTTGAAATTTTAAATTCAGTTTTGATTACTTAAAGTGAAATGTCCTGTCTCAGTCTGGCCCACTATAGGTCCCATCATTCTTGCCATATAACTTCAGCATGGGAGTTTATAAATGAAAATTTGTTTTGTAAGGAACTATAAATTACTTCTTAACATATGGAGCTAGCAGTGGTATTCTGTGTCTATTATCTCACAAACTATGGTAGCCAGTATAGTTCAAGGACAAACATTTAGCTCAACATCGACTGTGAACCGTAGTTTGAGGCTGTGTAGTTTGAGGCTAATGGTAACTCATGTCTCTCCACTGTGGAAAAAATGGACTTAATTTTGTTGGTATCTCTCTCTTATGAACATTTGAAACTTCATTTAGCTGGAGTCTATCTTTGCTTTGGCTGGTACCATGAATATAAACCAACTTACCGAATTATATAGATGGAATGTGGTATCTTAAAAATTTTCAATGTACATAATAACACACAGCTAGATACATACAAATTCTTAGGTTAAAGTGGAATCTACTTCTCTGAATTTATATATGGGCTTTAGGAGTCTCAGCCCAGCTGGTCCAAAGACCATTCTTGAGGACAGGAGTCTAAGTTGAACACTGTACCCAGAGAAATTATGATTTTTTTAGTGCACATTTTGTTCCTTTTATTGAAAATGGATTTTTTCTCATATATGCTGATTATGGTCTGTCCACCCTCAAATCCTCCGGTTCTTTCCCACCTCCCTCCCATCAAGATACATATTTTCTGTCTCTTAATAGAAGACAATCAAACTTCTAATGTATAATAAGATAAAATATAAGACAAAACAAAACACTAACGTTTGATTTAGACAAAACAAACAAATAAAAAGAGACCCACTTATTTGCACAATCAGGAATCCTATAAAAAAATACTACACTGAAAGCCATAATTTATATGTAACAGATCAATGGGGGCTAAAAATTGAAAAGCACAAATATACAAAATAAAACAAAAATTAAAAATTGTACATATATATATATATATTTCTACTATATATATTTCTAATACAACATTGTGAACACTGAGCTCTAAATGGGATGTCTGGATCATATCCCTCTTTTCAGGGCATAGGGACCTCTGTGACGAGGAAGTGCAAAACTAATAATTGTACTATGGGGGACACCAAGGAAACAAGACTCTAAATAAACAGCATCAACACATACATGAAATCAAAAATACAGAGAACCTGACCTCTATTGCCAGACCCAACATCTTAGAAGGAAAGAACCAACTCCTTCAAATTGTGCTCTAATATAAAATGTGTGTGAGGTCACTTGTTTGCCTTCCCACAAGCTGAATAAATCACTCTTTTAAAGAAGTTATTAGGTTTTAAATTTATAAAAACAAATTTTATTCTTGAAAGATACTCTAAAACCAAAGATATTCAACAAGCTCTTAAATTTTATTAATAAGATGATAAATAAATTTCTATGAATGTGCCAAGGAATTGAAATAATTCTTACCTTGAAGATCATTTATTGTATGAAAATGTTCGCTATTATTAGTCAGTAAGGAAATTTAAGATGAAATCTTAGGCTGAATCTAACTTACTCACTACAGTTAGCTAAAATAATTGGTAAAACCTTGCTCCAAAACACAGTTGTGAACACATTAAATAATTATTGTTCCTGATTATTGCTAAAATCCACTTATTAATGAATACATACCATGCATGTTAATTTGGGTCTGAGTTATATCACTCATGATATTTTCTAGTTCCATCCATTTGCCTGAAAAACTCATGAAGTACTCATTCTTTATAGCTGAGACATATTCCATTGTGTAAATGAACCACATTTTCTGTATTCATTCTTCTGTTGTGAGGTATATGGCTTGTTGCCAGATTTAGGCTATCACAAATAAGGTCAATATGAACATAGTGCCTCTGTGACATGGTAGAGAACCTTTTGGGTATATGCCCAAGTGTAGTAGTAGGTCTTCAGGTAGATCTATGTCCAATTTTCTGAGGACCTCCATATTAATTTCCAGAGTGGCTGTACCAGTTTGCAATCCTACTAGAAATGGAAGAATGTTCATCTTTCTCCACATTCTTGCCAACATGTGCTGTTACTTGAATTTTTGATCTTCAGCATTCTGATTGGTATAAGGTAAATCCCAGGGTCGATTTGATTTGCATTTCCCTGATCACTAAGAAACTTGAACATTTCTTTAAGTGATTCTCCCCTGTTCAAGATTCCCAGTTTCCCCTCCATTAGCCCCCTATCCTGTCCCTCCTCCACAGCCACTATGAGGGTGCTCCCCCACCTGCCCACCCACTTTTGCCTCAGCGCCCTAGCATTCCCCTACCCTGGGTCATCAATTCACCCTTTGATGTCAAAGGTCTCAGATTAGCTACTTCTTTTTCAAGTGGCCTTCAGCTACTCCCCTCTTTTAAGAGTCTGAGGCAGTTCACATACTAAGTTGAGTTCCTGAAAACAGAATTTTCAGAGCACTCTGTTATAATCTTGTTACTATTGCTGTGTCTGCGGTGGTATTTCTTTTCATGATTCCTCCTTATGGCCTTTATGGCCTTTAAAAAAAAAAGCTGGATGCATTTAGGTGAACTTACTGGTTTGTTTTCTTGCTATTTCTAGAGGATGACCTCTGTTTTCACTGATTCTACAGCTTTTCTATATGTTTCGCCATTATTTAGACACTTTATTGAATTTAAAAACTTTTGGGAATTTCCCAGATATCTTTCTTTTACTAATTTCTGAGTTGAAATCTACTGTGGCCTGGCACCATACTGAGTGTTAATTAAAGTATTTTATTAAGGCTTGCTTTATGGCCCAGGATATAGTTTATTTTGATAAGTGTTCAGTGTAAAATTGAAATGAATGGGGACTCCAGGGCTGTTGGAATAATTCTGTACTCTGCACATGTCTGGAAAATCAAGCTGATCAGTGTTGCTCCGATCTTCCCTGTTATTACTGATTTTAGGTTATTACCTTCTATTGGTTATAAAGAACTTTGTGTTGAACTCTGGTAGTAGGAGAGATACAGTTCAGACTTTTAGACTACTTTAGTTGAGGAAAATTAGAAATTATTTGGAGCAGGACATGCATATTTCAGGTTGAATATTTTAAAAGAAAAATCGAATGCTGAAAATAGATTGAAATAGAGTCAGAAATGAATCAAAGAACAAGTTATTTTAGTTATCAAGGTGAAAGAAAATAATGGTGAATACTTCAGTCTGCATTAATAGAGGTGAGAAAATGTGCTTATATTTGGATCTTTTATGAGAATAGAAACTGCTTTAAAAAGAAATTGGATACAAGATTTGAGAGACTAAAAATTAAGAATGGATAAGGTTTTCATTTTTGAATCAGTGATGGAGTAATTATAACAGATATGGAGAAGTTTAGACAAAGTAGATTCAAAAGACTCACAGGAAGTTCAACTCTTGGGAACACTAAGTGTGGAAAACTGACTTGAAAATTAAAATGCTTGAGTCTGAAATTGATGGGGAAAGTGTAAGGCTGCGATATAGATTTGGGGACGATCAATATATAGGACAGTCTTCAGGCTGAATGGAGTAAATATATATTAAAAAGCAAAGAGAACCATGACAATGTCTGACCTGTTTCTGCATTAAATGGTCACAGCATGATACAGAGTAATGAGAAAGACAGCAAGGATGATGGAAGGAAAAGCCAAAGGAGCACAGCATCTGGGAAATGAAAAGAGGAATATCTTATACAAAGTATTATATACCTCCTTCAATGTTTCTTTTTGTCAATGAGAATTTGGAAAAGTGTTAATGTAAGATTTAACAAATGATGTCATTGATCGAGTCAAAAAGACTAGAGCTAGCTGGGCGTGGTGGCTCACGCCTTTAATTTCAGCACTCGGGAGGCAGAGGCAGGCGGATTTCTGAGTTCGAGGCTGGCCTAAAGTGAGTTCTAGGACAGCCAGAGCTATGCAGAGAAACCCTGTCTCTAAAAAACCAAAAAAAAAAAAAATGACTAGAGCTGAATTTGTGGGGACTGGAATATAGTTTCAAGTGAATTGATAAGATAATTAAAGAAAAGTGGGGATACCATTGCAATAGCTATAATATGGAAGAAATATATTTGGGAAAGTCATCAAATTCATGATCAAATATTCTGTTTCAATAGAGTGATGAGAAGAATATATCACAGATCAGAGGGTAAATAATTTTTAGTAGATTGTCAGAGTATTCTGGCTGAGTGGGTGGGTTAGAGCAAATCTCTATTCACTGGGAAAGAGTGCCTTTGGCAAATGCAACATCAAGAGCATAGGTAGCAGCAACAGAAGAGAATGCAGATGCAAGTAGGTAGGTGTATATAGTGATGGAGATTTTATTGGCTATATTTCTCTTATTGCAATGACATTTAATGTTTTTAATTAAGTGATCATGTGAACCTCGTAGTATTAAAAAATAATTAGATGAATGAAATACTCAGAAAAGTAAAAAGATGAATGACTTAGGATAGTTTTCCGGGTAACTATGTGGCATTCTAAGCCATTCGAAGTTGAGGCTTTAAACTCCAATGAGGATTTCTATACACTTGGTTTCTGGAAGGAGACGCATTGTATTTGATAGTATAGTCACTGATGTGCGCCTATGCACTGTGTTTGTTTTGTTTTCAAATACATCTTTGAGTTTATAATATAGTGCATCATTTCTACCTTCCCTTTTCTTCCTTAAAATTCTGTCATATACTCCTTCTTGCTCCCTTTAAAAATCCTGACTTCTTTTAAAATTAACTATTATACACACATACCACACCCCTATCTCATAAATATAGCCTGTTCAGTCTGCTTGTTATTTGTATGCACGTTTTCTCACTGACCATCTGGTAATAGATAACTACTTGTCATGCTCTTTCCAAGGGAAGACTATTTCTTCCACTCAGCATTTCTTACTTGCCTGTATTGCTTTGTTGAAGCCTTATGGTCTTTTCCCCTAAACACCTTAACATGTCCCTTATTGTTCAGCTCATGTGGAGATGATCACACATGTGAGACTTTATAGATGATTAATCTGATGTTACTGGGATACAGAATTGAAGGCAAGTTGCCTAACCTTCTGATTTTATATAATCTTCCTGCTCTATGCTTTATAAAATAACATTTCATCATACACAGGAAACAACTCAATGAAACCCACTGGGTCACACACACACACACACACACACACACACACACACGTGAAAATAGTAAAGGGGATTTGTATTAATTAAATGAGCCTCTCATAGGCTGGAGTAGAGTAGAACAGGGTAGTAATGGGAATGAACACATATGTACATAAGGATCCAGGTACTCTAGTAGAAATGATTTAATATTTGGATGTATTTAAGAGAATAATATGAAGGGATATAGAGAATTCTGCACAATGGATTCAGTGCACTAGAGAGTCTAGAGACTAATATTCCTGTGGTGAGCTCTTAATAAAGAATAAATTGTTACCATTGATGAGAGATTCCAAAAAATGTTGATATTTTGGAGAAAAGGAACAGGGGTAAAGTTTGGTTTTCAAAAGAATTAGTATATTCCAGAGGATCATCTATATTAACACCCCAGAAGGTCATGACATGAATAATATACTTTGAATACTTTATCAAAGAAAATGAAACAATGTGCCTAACAAGAGAAACAGAATGTATATACTTGTATAATTCACAAACATCTATATTATACTTATTATGTATAAGTCATACATCTTTTGATTTATGTTTTACATATTTCTTTCTCATGGGTAGATATTATCACAATTTATGTTTTATCCATAATTTCTAAATGTAAATAATTGTTTTTCCAATATTTATAGAAAATTTTGTCAAAAACAAACCCTGACATTTCTAATGGATTTCCAATTCTCTATAAAATATAATATGGGAACATTCTAAATGTAAAATGTAAATCATAGTCGGTAAACCAGTGTACACTATGTAAGTGGTTATTAAAAATAAATAAATCATAGATTTCAATGGGCAAAGTTAATAACAAACATAAGGGCTGTAATGGAAGCCAGACCAGCCACTCATCTTCTGATTAACTGAGAGAGATTTATTTAAAATTTATATTATCAAGTCAAAACCAATTTCTGAGTTATCCTTAGGCAGCTGCACATTGGTGAAAAACACAGCTAGTATATAAGTTAGCATCTTCTATAAAATTAACTTCACATTTTAAAGTTCATTTCATCATCAATCATCCACTTTTCCATTCAAGAAACACTAGCTGACAATGTAGCTCATTTACAGAGCACTTTTCTTACAAAGAAAGTTTTAGAACTATATTTATTACATTATTAAATCGGCTTTATTTCTGGCATTGTACCTGTAGAAACCCATACGAATAGTCACTACTGTGCCTAACAAACTGATCTTAAGTTCTCCAAACACGCTATTAAGTAGTAATGATTTATTTTTCACTAGCAAATTTGTTTTCTCCTAAAGTAAGAGTTGATAAATAACATCCTTTAACTATTGAAGACCAAATGTCAGCTACACAGAGGGGAAAATCAATCAGTCCTTTGGCTTCTTGTTTATCATATGTTATTGCCACATTCATTTATAGTATGGAATTCCAAAGCACATAAACAAACAACACGGGGGTTTGTATAAGTTCTGTCATACTAAATATCTTAAGAAAACATGGAATATTTTAATTATGCAAAAATTTCAATCATCTAGAAGTTTAGTTGCTTTAGAGTAGCTTTGCTACTAACTGGTATTAATTTTTAAAAGCTCTTAGTAGTTTAGATACTTTGAATACAATGATCTGTTTGACTAGATAAGAAAAAGTCCACTTAAGCTAGGTGTGGAGGCCTTGGAGGCTTGGTATTTTATTCTATTAATTGCTTTATACGGCAGTTGTGTTGTGCATTGTGTTCTCTTCTCCTTGCTCAACTAATTATCTGTTGACACGTCCATTATCTTTTACAGTCACTGCAAATAGCAAAAGGTTTAGTTATATATGGGCCAGCTCTCTTTGATTGCTTCATTTTAATAGCCTACATCATGCAATTAGAAAGCTAGAGCATGAGATCTGATGTATGATAGCTGTAACCAATAGAGTGAAAAAATGCAGGATCTTGAAAATTATCCCCTGTGAACAAAGAAAAAATTGTTTTCTTTAAGAGGAGAAGAAAAATTACAAACATCTGGAATACAGGGACTCAATATATATAGAGAAAAGACAGATTTCTCTCGTTGAAATCCAAGCCATTATTAAAAACTTTCACAATTCCTTTGTCATACCTAGAATATTATCATACATATTTCTAAGATTATCACATTTAATTCTAGGTCAGGAGAATGGTTTTATTTGTACAAGTGTTCATTTTGGTTAAAGATTTATATTGGTCATCAGACTTTGTGTGATTTTAAGTTGAGTCTAGACCTATTTTTCAGGCAATACCGTGTGTGTGTGTGTGTGTGTGTGTGTGTGTGTGTGTGTGTGTGTGTGTGTGTATTAAAGTATATTCAATGGAACAAAATTAAAAGTTCAGAAAAAAATGTGAAAATGGGGCCCTTTCTTTCTTTCTTTCTTTCTTTCTTTCTTGCCTTTTTTCTTTCTTTCCTTCCTTCCTCCTTTTTTCCTTCCTTCCTTCCTTCCTTCCTTCCTTCCTTCCTTCCTTCCTTCCTTCCTTTCTTTCTTTCTTTTTCTTTCTTTCTCATCTTTCTTTCTTTCTTTCTCTCTTTCTTTCTTTCTTTCTCTCATTCTTTCTCTCATTATTTTCTTTCTTTCTTTCTTTCTTTCTTTCTTTCTTTCTTTCTTTCTCTCGTTCTTTCTCTCATTCTTTTCTTTCTTTCTTTTTTTCTTTCTTTCTTTCTCTTGTTCTTTTCTTTCTTTCTTTCTTTCTTTCTTTCTTTCTTTCTTTCTTTCTTTCTTTCTTTCTTTCCTTCCTTCCTTCCTTCCTTCCTTCCTTCCTTCCTTCCTTCCTTCCTTCCTTCCTTCCTTCTTTCTTTCTTTCTTTCTTTCTTTCTTTCTTTCTTTCTTTCTTTCTTTCTTTCTCCTTCTCTCTTCCATTATAATTTTTTCCAAGAAGAACATCTTTTCTCTCATGAATAGTTACTTATGAGAGCTTTACTTTTGGTGAGATTTTTGATCTCCAGGAACTTAAAATATTATTTCATTAAGTAACCTGGATGATTTCTAGAGCCATCTCTTCTGGAAATCGAATTATATGCAGAAAGCTAAATACTGCACTTTTTTGTTTGTTTGTTTGTTTTGCAAACATTCCAGGGAAAACAAGAAAAATTTCTAAACGATTACTCAAAACTGGTGGGCAGAGTGCTTACTTGAGAACAAGATATCCTTCTTCCTTAAATCAATATTAAAACTTTCATTCCTGACTGTCAGTGAAAATCACGTAGGATCATAAGTCTAATAGAATTTTTATCTTTCTACTAAGAGTTGATATAGACATTATATCTGATATTTGTGATATTTTTGAAAGGAACAGAGAAGGTAAGTGGATGTGTTAACTATATAAAAACAAACTAGGAAGGTAAGGAAAACTTTCCCTGTTGTTTATAAGGACTATAAATAATGGGAAATTTTTACATGATGTAAAATGCATTCGTTATTAAATTGGGAACACGTTAATTCATTCTAAATGTCGCTCAGGAACTCTTTAGTAGCTCTTAGTATTTACTTAGTATTTATGTTACATGCTTGTGCTAGTGGCAAGTGGCTGTTTCTGCATAGACAGTAACCCTGGGAAATTTTCTCTTGTTATCAATATACAACTTACACCTTGTAGATGCGTCGCACTGCATCATATTTGCTGTTTACAGACAGTCCTGTGCTGTAGTAGTTTCAGAATGTTCACTAAATATTTAATGATGTGTGTATTTACCTACATAATGTCTAAAATGTTTATTTTAAATTTTACATTGTTTTCAAATTGCTCTGAATAAGTTTAAAATGTTTAAGTTTAAAGTTTAAAATTTACATTGTTTTCAAATTGCTCTGAATAAGTTTAATAAGTTTAAATAACTTTATAAAAATCAACTTATGACTGTATGAGCCATATGTGTATGATTTACAAGACATTTTGTTGCTTAGAAAAATAATGCATTAAGTTACTTGATGAATACATTGACTATATGAGAAAAATTGTTGTGTCTTTGTAAACCATGTGAAGCAAAACCTCTAAAACATTGTCCTTTAGTTCTTGAATTCACATGCTGTTAATACTTGTATGGTTCAGTTACCCAGTGAGAAAATTTCAGATTCTGGAAATCTAAATCACCACAGGTTGACTGGAAGATTGAGAGGTACGATTACCAACTCAAGAAAATAGTCCATTTATATTTGCCTGTGAATAAAAGTAATAAACTTGTAATTAAAAAAAAAAATACTTGTGAAAATACCAATGTATTAATCTCTAAAATCTTTTGCTCTGTCACATGGCATAGAAAATGGATTGGACAGATGTAATTGCATGAATAATATTGAAACTTAGTTGTTTTATCATGTAAGACCAATGAGATTTCTTGTGAATGAAGATTAGCTATGGAATGGTCACTCAGAAATGATTTGATGACTGGATAACTTAAATTCTAGTACGTGTTGAAAATGGAAAGACACCATGAGTCAAGGAATAGAGGTAGATTCTAAGAATTGCTCCTATTCCTGGATCTTCAAAAAGGACCATAGTGAACAATTCTACCTCCTTGATTTTGAGTTAATTTTTACATATGATATTTCATAATGTTTCAATTTTCTCCTTATATGTTTGAAAAGTTGATTTCTTTAGTTCATTTATGGCCATCTGTCCTTTTGCAAGTGTGTTGTGTTGGCTTTCTTGCCAAAATTATTTTTTTGTACACGTTTGCATTCACGTATTCATGTAAGTCTGTTCTACTAGCTTGTGAAACTTAAATATATTGATATTATATTGGTTGGATTACTGTAGCTTTGTTATATTATGTTCACCTTAAGATATGGCAATAGTAACGTGGCATTCCTTCAATGTGCTAACTCAAGTCAAGGCTTTCTGTGTTGTTTTTGTTTGTTTTCCATAATTTTATGGTCGCACATATTTTTTTCTATTCATGTGAAGAGTGATATTGAATAATGAATAGGAATTCTGTTACAACTATATATTTCCTTCATCTATGATATGGACAATAGATCAATAGAAAGTCTGTACATTACACTCCTGATCGCGAGATAAAAGCTTAGTCTTTCCTCTCTGACGCCATTGTGGTATAGCTTTCATTATGTAGCTTGGTCAAATTTGATTTTGGGTAATATTTTTTTTATGGTTCCATAAATGTTTTTTTCTTGATTTTTCTATTAATTTGTATGAAAATATGGCTACTTTTAATGTGCTGGTATTTCATTATACAGATATGTTGAATTTATTTATTTGGACTATGGTTTTTATTTAAAAATTAACATATGAGTAAAATCATACTGCATAATTTTAGCTCAAAAGGAAATGAGATCTCAATAGGAGTGCTTAGGAAGAGTACTCAAGAGAGAGGAACGACAAGTAGACTTACTTTCTAACTTCCTCTTACAGAATACAATTTATAATGTGCTTTGCTATACAGAATAAAAATTTGGATATTTCATTTTCAAGCTAATATTTGTAGTATTCCATGTAAAAATTTCTGACAATTTTAGATTAAGTCTATAGGGAAGGCTATGAAAGTTATAAAATCAAAGTCTTATTTTTAAATACCATTAGTTAAAGTGCCACTATAGTCCATATAAAACACAGTGTGTTATTCAATGTTAATCACATTGAGGTTATATGGATCAGCACTGGTTTATGACAATACTGGGAAAAATTATGTTAATATTTGTCCCTCAATTATCTTTCAGCCTCCTATCAAAATAATTTATTATTGGTGTAACAAAATGCATTTTAATTATTTTATTTCCATAATATTAAAAAACAGAATGGGTTTCTTTCTTTCTTTCTTTCTTTCTTTCTTTCTTTCTTTCTTTCTTTCTTTCTTTCTTTCTTATTTTCTTTATTTACATTTCAAATTTTATCCCCTTTCCTCATTTCCCTTCCTAAAACCCCCTATCCCATGCCCCCCCATGCTTACTAACCCACCCACTCCTGCTTTCATGTCCTGGCATTTCCATACACTTGGGTATAGAGTCTTCACAAGGATAAGGGCTTCTCCTCTCATTGATGTCCAATGCCATCATCTGCTACATATGCTGCCGATGCCTCTATGTGTACTCTTTGAATGGTGGTTTGGTCCCTGGGAGCTCTGTGGGTAATGGTGGGTTCATAGTGTTGTTCCTCCTATGGGGCTGCAAACTCCGTCAACTCCTTGGGTCCTTTCTCTAGCTCTTCCATTTGAGACCCTGTATTCAGTACAATGGATGACTGTGAGCCTCCATTTCTGTATTTTTCAGGTATTGGCAGAGCCTCTCAGGAGACAGCTATATCAGACTCCTGTCAACAAGCACTTGTTGGCATCCACAATAGTGTTTGGGTTTAGTAAGTATATATGCGATAGATCCCCAGATGGGACAGTCAATGGATGACCTTTTCTTCAGTTTCTGCTCCAAACTTTGTCTCTATCTCCTTCCATGGGTATTTTGATCCTCTTTCTAAGAAGAACCGAAGTATCCACACTTTGGTTTTTATTCTTGAGCTTCATGTGGTCTGTTGCAGTGGACTGGACTCAGCCAGCCCCTCAATCCATGGGAGAATCAGGGTACCAGTACCCAGTTGGGCAATGAGTTGGTGGGTTGGCAAACAGATGTGAACACAAGGGAGTGTTAATTTGAATGTAATCTCTCAAAGGGAGCATCAGACTTATATTACAGAAGAAAATAAGGAAGTTAGGTGACACATCAGCCATGGTACATTAAGGTTACTGGATGCTTAATGACTCTTTACACAAAACAGAGGAATGCATACATAAAGACTGACAGGAACTAGGCAATATAACACCTGAGACAAAGTCAGCTCTATCTAAGGTCAGCTATATTCTTAGGAGCCAGGTGTGAAGTCGTTAAGCTCCCCAGGCAAATGCTTTCATTCCCAATCCATAGTTATAATTATGGAGTTCTGCTCTAGTTAATCTTCTCATGAATAATGCAATACTCTCGTTCCTCCTTAAACCACAACCTGATTTTTTTCCTAAACCATTGTAAATTCCTGTATATGGGAGTGACTCAGCTGTTATTCTAAGTGATTTTGTAGGGGACTTTCTTCTATTAAGTAATGTAGTCTGCCATACATAACTATAATAAGAATTCTTAACTGACTTTGCTAAGCTTGCCCTGAAAATTCTAACACTATGTAGTACATAGTAATGCCTGATTTTTTTTCACTATCTCTCTTTCAATACTGGAGGGAATTTTGAATGTTACTGAAAGGTAACATTCATTTTTTTTAATAGAAATTTTTTATTCATCACTTTTCTTTTTTATTAGATATTTTCTTTATTTACAATTCAAATGCTATCCCAAAAATCCCTTATATCCTACACCCCCCTCCAATTTACCCACTCCTGCTTCCTGGCCCTGGTAATACCCTGTATGGGGGCATATAATCTTTGCAAGACCAAAGGCCTCTCCTCCCAATGATGGCTGATTAGGCCATCTTCTGCTACATATGCACCTAGAGACACGAATTGAGGGGGTGCATTCTTACTGAATTCCTAGCCCAGGGTTGGCTCAAGGACTGCCTAAGACATTGGTGAAGGCCAGGAAGCAAAGTTCAATTGAGCTTAGGTATTTGACAAATCATTGCTTGGAGGCACCTATAATAAAACAGTACTGAAAGAAAGCACACAGATCCATTCACCAACAAATGCAAGGACAATTTGGAGCATTCCTGCTACAGGATGCCAAGGTTCTAGGAGACTAAGATTCTATGAAACCTTTTGCCTCGGACTGTGTCCAAGCTTTTGGGCCTGCCACACAGTTTTTACTGGAGTGGGTGTGGCAGTCTATGAATTGTATCTTGGGTATTCCAAACTTCTGGGCTAATATCCACTTATCAGTGAGTGCATACCATGTGTGTTCTTTGTGATTGGGTTACCTCACTCAGGATGATATTTTCTAGTTCATTATTATATTTTCTTGTACATTCTGCTATTACTATAGCCCGTCACTGCCTCTTATAGGTAGAAATTAAATTTATTTTTTTCAGGGCAACATATATTCTTCAGGAAATGACACATGATCCAGAAGACACCAGCTGCCTCCTCCCTGAGGACCAGCATTTATGGTATCACAAGTACCATGCAAATTTCCAGAGGAAGGAGGCAACCAATTGTCTTAACCAGCTATGAAGACCCTCTAAAAAAGAGGGAAATGATATTTAGTATTGAAAATCTAGCTTACTGTCCAGAGCTGGTAAAATCATAGATCTTGGAGGAAAGCCTACAACCACCATTTTACTAAACAAGTATAATTATTATTCCTAACTACATCTTATATACTTGTCCTTTTATTGACAGATAGATGTGGTTATAAATTCTCATAAAGGAAACTTCTTTTTTTAACAAACGACAGAGACGATTATAGAAAACTCTCGAAGGAGTTTAGAGGTCTAAGGGGACAGTGAGTGGTGGGGATATCCTCGTGGAGACAGGGGAGCAGAGAGGAGGTATGGGGTGTGGAAAAGTCAGAGGGTAGACCAGGAAGGGAATAAAATCTGGAGTGTAAAATAAATAAATAAATAATGAAATAGAAAACTACAACTGAGCAAAATGCAGAGTTGTTCAGCCCAGCATCAATGGGTATATCTACAATAAAACTCTTGTACCTATGTCTCAGAGATTATTGTGGCAGAAAGATGGAAAGAGCCAAAGGAAAAGGAAGTTTGCTGTGAGATTGTGTCTCTTAGCAATATCAAACTATACCCATGAAGTCTCATCAACATGGCTGCCTAAACACAGCCTGAAGAAAGACAGCACCAAAAGCCAATCTAATATGGAAAGAGAAAACTCATGGGGTGTCAAAGCTAGAAGCAGTACGAGCAACAGAGAAATGAGGAGAGTTTGAGGAATAATCTTTCCCAGGCAAGACGATACCTGCTAGCTATTCAATACCAAGTAGTTATCCCTGAGAGCATATATAAAGTAGTAACATTATGTGGATAAAGTAATATGTGCACAAACAAATTATCATATGTAACACAATTAAAGTAAAAATGACCATAAATTTAAGAAAGCAATGGAGGAGGAATACATGGGAAGAATTGAAGCAGGAAATGAAAGAGGGAAAATGATATCTTTTGAGTGTGATATTTTATTTTCTTAAAAATGAAAACAAATAACATACTTCTGTAATTTCAGTTTAAAGTCCAACACAAACACTGCCATTATTTACATAAATTCTGTAGAAGAAAAGCTTAGGGACAAATACAGTATTTACATTAAGTTAGGAAACCCATGAAACAGAACTGGTTGACAGTATACATAACTTGTAATTATACTACACAGAATTAATATTCTACCAACAGAATTAGAAGCTGAAACTTGTCAAAATTAGAAAATTATGTTTATATACATATAGAGGAAATGAACTCAAACTATTATGGAAGAACTGATGTTTTATTCTTTCCAAAGCAAATCTCATAATTGTAGTAATGAAGCCTTTTCTCTCTTTGTAAAAAGTAGCCTGTGTTTCAGAAATAGTTGAGCTGTAAATTTTTACTTAATAATTCAAGATGAATGTATTAAAATATCACTGATATTTATAAAGATCACTGCTAAAATTTTACTGCAATTCATTAAAATAGGTGGCATTTCACTAAGTCAAAAATAGACTTGAAGATTCTAACAAATTAAGTAAAATATATGAAAGCAAAACAAACAGGAAAATTTAGACATGTCTCTGGGAAAGCAAAAACAGAACCAAGCAAATTAATAAATTATAGCTTAAATTATTTACAGTATTGAGCTTAGAAATTCCAATGTGTGCTTTGAAGTATCATAAATTAGAAATATTTTTATTTCTTTCATAGCTATACATGAATATATAGTCTGTTCTGTATCTTAAAATTCTATCTACAATATTTAAAATTTTGATGTCAATTAAAATCTTCAAAGGCCTAAGAGGAAATAATTTCTTTCATGATTTTTACCAATTTATTATTTTTATTTCTGTGTATTTATGTTTTTGCCTGTGTGGATGTAGGTATACCATGCATATGTGTACATATGATGCCTACTAAGGCCAGAAGTGGGCATCAGATCCTTGAAGCTGGTGTTAGAGATGGTTGTGGGCTGATAAATGAATCTTGGTCCTCTGTAAGAACCAAGAGTAACAAGGACTCTGCTGAGAAACCTACTTAGCTCTCAATTTCATGAACTTTATCATATCAATACAAACATTGAAGAAATATACTCTGATATAGATTTTAAAAGGTAGTATTTTAAGAGATACTTTACATCACTTTCTCTTACATTTACTATTCATTGACTCATATATGTAAATGTTTGTGTGCTGATCAGGTTTTGTCACCTTCATAATCTAGAGTCTCCTAAGTAAAGGAGACCTTGTTTGTGGAGTTGCCTCCATCAGGTCTTCAAGTAGACATGTTTATAGGCAATTTTTTAATATACATTATTATTTTCTATTCACTTTACATCAGGATCACAGCACCCTCTTTCAGACTCTCCTTTACAAAAACCTTCCCTATTGCCTCCTCCTCTTCTCCTGAGGGAATGGGAAACACTTCTTGAGTACCATCCCACCCAGCAGGACTAGGCACATTCATTCCCCATGAGGCCCAAACAGGCAGGCAGTACAGCTAGCGAAATTGGACCCAATGTCAGGGAACAAAAAGAACAACTGCTGCTCTGCTGGTTAGGGAACCCACATGGAAATCAAGGTGCACATCTGCTACAAATATGAAGAGGGCCTAAGTCCAGACCCTGCATGCTCTTTGGTTGGTGGTTCAGTCTTTGTGAGCAGCCATAGATCCAGGTTATTTGACAATAGATCTTTTTTTGTGGTGTCTTGATTCCTCTGATTCCCTCAATCCACTCTTCCACAATATCCTCCCCCCCCCCCCAGCTCCATCTGGTCTTTGGCTTTGTGTCTCTGCATTTCTTTTCATCCATTGCTGGATTAAGCCTTCGGAAGATGGTTACACTAGTCTCTTGTCTTTGAGCACAGTAGAGTATCATTAATAATAACATGGGTTGGCTGTCTGACATGGGATAGCTACTTGCTCAGTAAAAATAACATACTACAATCCATAGGTATAAAGAAACCAGGTAATAAGGAGGCCTCAAGTTAGTCTACTGAAATCTCACTTATAGGAGGAAAGTAAAAGTAAAGTTATTGAAGGTGGACAGAGAGAGGGAACTGGATAGGAGACCAGGTGAGGAGGGGGATGAAGATGCTGATCAAGTGTGGGGAGAGGTAGGACTTGAGAGCGCTGGGAGTGAGAACAGAAATCTGTTGGGGGAGCCTCTAGGACAAGCTGGAGGCCTGGTACAGAGGAAAATACAGGAAGTCTATGGGAGTGACCTGATCTGAGAAGGAAATAGAGATTGAAGTGGCTACCTCCTGTTGCCAGGCTGGACTTTAAGAGCAGGGAGGGAGATGTCAATCTACCCAGAAAATCTTCAACCAATTTGTATCTATCCTAGAAGATGTGCAGAGCATTTTCTTGATTCTGAATTGCTGTGGTCAGTTCTAAAATACTGTTACTGGTGTCACCTCTGGATTGGTGGCCCTGTGTTATACTAGAAAGCCATGTAGGCCATCATGGCTAGCAAGCCAGAGGAGCAAACCCTTTAGATTGGCCACTTAGCCTTTTGTAGGTGTTTTAGTACAACTGAAAGAAAACTGGGATAGTATAAACATGGGTGTGTTGCTGCATGAGTTCAGAAACCTGAGCCATAGATTCTCCTGTGGTATGGTCCTGAGGATAGAACTAAGGTCATCTGGCTTGGCACCAAAATTGTCTTTTCAGACTGGAACACCTCTCCAGTTTATCATCCAATTTCCTGAACCTATCAATGGCTTTATCATCTGGATTATTATAATAATTTAAGAATATATATATAAATCTGTAATATATGATTCTAATCACTTCAAAAATTGAGAATAAAATATTATTAAAAGTATGAGAGAAGCTTTTACAAATATTACTGAAAGGACCCCCGTAGGGAGACCTCCACTCAAGTCACGGGATATTGGCGAATCCCCCAAGAACTCACAGAAGACCAGGCTTGCTGCAAATCACATGAGGCTTTATTCGGGGAAAGCCAGAGCTCTGGGGACGACTCATATCCCGGAAGTGGATAGAGGAGTCGACCCTGAGGGAAAATAGGACCCGGTTTTTATGGTTCCTCAAGAGGGAGAGAAGGAGGAGGAGGGAGGAGGGGATTTTTCTGATTTGACAATATCTGACAATATCCATTCTTTCTACAGAAGAAATGGGTACACGGAGGATTTTTTATGCTTGGGTGCACAGGTGCAAAGTGAAATTCTTACCACAAACACTTGGCAGTGAGCTGCATCTCAATCCATCAACTAACCCACAAACTCTTGGCAATGAGCTATAGCAGTTGGCAAATACATGCATTCAAAGAACAGTAGGGGCAAGCACACAGATTCAAGAAATGTTCAGGCTATTATGTTTAGCTATGTAA
>LR750310.1:522435-574407 GCA_902729485.2 Mus minutoides | reverse complement strand
TTACCACAAACACTTGGCAGTGAGCTGCATCTCAATCCATCAACTAACCCACAAACTCTTGGCAATGAGCTATAGCAGTTGGCAAATACATGCATTCAAAGAACAGTAGGGGCAAGCACACAGATTCAAGAAATGTTCAGGCTATTATGTTTAGCTATGTAAAGGCTTTCTACTAATAATGAAATCTCTTTCCCAGTTTTGGGGTCTTTGAGACCTGTTACATTTTCTCAGGATCTTTCATTACAAAATGAAAAGAACTTATTCAGAATAGTATTAATGGAATAGTTTTAAAAATAGATGTGAGTAAAAGTCTGGGAGTACAAGTAAAGGCAAATTTATTTTCATTATTTTAAATGTATAGAAAAGTATCATTAATTTAATTATCATTAATTTGTAGTATTCACATAATATAGATTTACATAATTTAGATTTTTTTGATATATTTAAATATCATTTCATACAATATTTAAATAGCTACCAATTTCAAAGATCCAATGGCTAGTAAATAGAATCATGTTCTGTGATTTATAATTTTAATTACTAGCTTGAAAATTATCATAATGGTTTATATACACTGTACCTTGTATAGTTATGGGTTCATAAAGGCATTTTTCTACAGGTTTATCATAACTTTTGGTATATTCCACCCCATTTTAACTTTTTGTTCTTGTTGCCTTTTGCTCTTTAAGCAGTAATCTTTGGGATTTGGGAACAATAAAATATATGGCTCCTTCTTGTGAACATTCTTTCAGTTCTTGGTAGTTTTCTCAGCAAGATTTGCCATTTAGTTTGGAAAGATTTTCCCTTTCTACACCATTTTTCTGGTTCCAATTTCCTTCTTAATTATACTTTTCTTTTTTAATTTGTTACCAAATATGCATGAGGGACACACTTTCCCAGTATTTTAGAGAAAATATATTCTACTCATGCATACTTTTGTGTAATCATTGAGCTGGCTCTTGGAACATTTTTTAAAAATTTTTAATTGGATATTTTATTTATTTGCATTTCAAATTGCTACATCCACTCCTTTCCTGACAGGCTGGAAAGTCTGGGCATGGTCCCTAGGCAAAAAGCTCATGGAAACTTAGTCTCCTGGAATTGTGGCATCCTGTATAAAGAATGCTCCAATGTCCTGGCTTTAGTTGGTAAACAGATCCGTGTGCTTTCCCTTAATATTGCTTCATTATAAGTGCTCCTAAGGATTCATATTTTGACATATAGCTAAGTTAGATTCTAGGTAGTCCTGATCCATCCTTAGCAATGTATAGCTAAGTCACTGCTCTACACAGAAATGCACCACTATCTAGGAATAGGGAAGTTTATGACCTGAGGAGGAACAAGAGTAGATACTTAGAACTATAGCTAGCTGAGTCATACCCAGATACAAGTATTTACAATGGCCCAGGGGGAAGGTGGACTATGGCAAGGGCAGGAAGCCCTTGCCCCTGGCTTCTAAGCTGACTTTAGGTGGAATTGTTTTTGATCCCAGTTGTTTAACCTTGAATCTTATCCCAGTTGGTTCCTGACAGACCTTCCCCATGCTTGCATTACTGTTTTGTTATCTTGCTGGTGTGTCACCTAACTTCCCCATTTTCTTCTGTATAAAAGTCTGATGCTCAATATGACAAATTACATTCAGATCCACACTCCCTTGTGTCGTGTCTGTTTGTCACCCCACTTCCGCCAACTCCATGACCATCTGTCCGAACCCCTGATCCCCACGGATTGAGGGGGGTGACTAGGCCCGGTCCGTGGCATCAAATGTTATCTCCTTTCTTGGTTTCCCCTCTGCCACACCTCTATCCCATCTCCTCTTACCCTGCTTCTATGAGGGTGCACCCACCCGCTCTCATCTCACTGCATAGCATTCCTCTACACTGGGGCATCAAGCCTTCACTGGACCAAGGGCCTCCTCCCCTTCCATTTTTTTTTTTTTTAATCTCAATACTTGCCAGATACTTTTCTATTAGTTTTGAACCTATGTGTCATTGATATCATTAGGATAACAGTCTGTTTCTTTTTAAAAGCAAGGCGTTTTCTTTATGTTGAATTATACCACTTGCTGACATTTTATTTGTTAGTTGGTTGGTTTTATTTAGATTTGTTTTCCTTTGTGAAGGCCACATGGGAGTAAGAAGTTTTGTTTCAATGTGGCGATTCACATCTTTAATCAACTCTCTATTTTTTCAGTCATGACTTCAACATATATGACTCAGTAACATTACTTGTCTACCCTCCTCTGGGAACTTCCACTAATGTATGTAGCAAAGTCCACTATGCATGTAATCCATAGCCAAAACCCTTATTCTTGGTTACTTAATTGGAAGCCCACAAGTCTAAAATACTTACTTTGTACGCCTCTACTGAAGTTAGTATCTACCAAGTGGCAGCTTTAAACATGAACTGCAAAGTCCATTTCAGATACCCATGACTGATAAGAGTCGCAGCATTGGCCCTGCCATACACAAAAGACAGTTTCACAACAATACTTAGGCTATGTGGTGCTTATATATATTTCCCATTCTCTTTCTCTTCCTAAAGCCTTAATGGAGATGGTGAAATGTTCTATTTAAGGCTGAAAAGTCAAGCATCATTTAGTCTTAGCACATTGAGCAGCTATGGGTATCTCTGCTCATAGTCATTCATTGAAGGGAGAAGCTTCTGTGATAAAAACTGTGAATAGCATTTGTCTGTAAATATAAACATAGGCATATATAGAGTAGCTTGGCACCATCACAATTTAACTAACCAACAGTATTAAATTATCCACATACAAAACTATTTCTATCTCCAGTTAATCAAGGATCAAAGAGAAGCTTTCTATCAAATGATGAACTATTGGCCATATTCAGATAGAGAATCTGAACATTATCCAAGCCTAGATTTATTGTTGAGTAGAAATGCAACTAGAATAGACACAAAGAATAGGAGTCAATATTTATACAAGGAAAAGACAAACTAGAAAAATGTTTTATAGTTTATTCTAAGCACACAGTGATAACTGAATCATGAGCATTAAGCTTGGGACAAAAGAATGTATGTAGCTAAAACCCTGTGTAAATACATGAACAGAGGTGAGAATAAAGTGTAGAAAATGTTGCAGAACACGGTGTGATTTGCTTTGTGAATGAAATTGACTTATGTGCTTCTGAGCAGACATTCTTCAGAATGATTATTAGAGATAGCTCCCAGTCATTGAAAAGATCTTTTAAATCATGCCTATTTGCAAGATGATTTAAATAGATTCTGCCATTGTGGAGAATGGGATCCATTTATTCTGCTGCAAATTCAGAGTTCATCTAAATTCCACTGAAAAACCAATAATTTTGTTTTCTTTGACTTACTCTTTCTGACGTGCATGCTTTTTTCTATAGAAATAGAAGTGAGCCACAACAAAGTATATGTTCAACTTTAATGTTTGTCAGAACCATATGGCCATGTCACAAAGAAGAAAAACAAGCAGGAACACTGACTTTAATAATAGAGCATATACAACAAATATATTACAGATATTATGAATTAAATTATAAGTCATAAAATTTATTAATGCTTGTGGCTCCTCTCTTTCTCTTTCTCTTTCTCTTTCTCTTTCTCTTTCTCTTTCTCTTTCTCTTTCTCTTTCTCTTTCTCTTTCTCTTTCTCTTTCTCTTTCTCTTTCTCTTTCTCTTTCTCTATTGTTTCTTCTCTTTCAAATTCATTCAAGTCTCAAAACAGGAATGTGTAGTTTCACAAAGTCCTGTAGTGACACAAACTGAGCCCATTAAAGTCCAGGTCTATGATGGTAGCTCATGGAGGAGTTAGGTTCTCTCTCACAATAAAAAATCAGGGAGGAAGACTCATATTTCTTCAGAAAATTGTATCAGTTTGGAAATTCTGTCTACAGAGATTCTAAGAGATAGGATGGAGAATAGGATCTACTCACAAGGCTAATTACCTGGGTTTGATTCTCAGTACCCACAATGCAGTGCACAACTGTCTGTAACTCCTGTTCCAGAGGCTGAAAATGTCTAGCCACTTCCAGGCACATTGTGTTCACATTGTACAAACACATTCATTAAGGTAAAATACCAACTGACACAAAAAAAGTGGGAGCACAGAGAATGTGATTTTCTAACGTGCGACACACAGAGTTTTCTCACTTTGCTTCTGCTTTGTTTAGCCTAAACTGAAGCCCTGTCAGTTTAGGACAGTTTGCNGCTGAAAATGTCTAGCCACTTCCAGGCACATTGTGTTCACATTGTACAAACACATTCATTAAGGTAAAATACCAACTGACACAAAAAAAGTGGGAGCACAGAGAATGTGATTTTCTAACGTGCGACACACAGAGTTTTCTCACTTTGCTTCTGCTTTGTTTAGCCTAAACTGAAGCCCTGTCAGTTTAGGACAGTTTGCCAGGGTTCACAGTTCTTGGTCCTTTGAAGTTCATTGTCTTTGACTTCCAGTACACTGCTTTTCAAGAGTTAACCCACACCTATTTTTTCCTCTGTAATTTATGGCAGCTGCCTGATCTCTTTTCTAAGGTCAGCAGTTAGACTGGATTACATCTCATTCAAGATAACTTCATCTAACCTTTAAAGATCCAGTGTAAAAATGCAGTAGCATTCTGGGCTATTATGTATTAGGAGTTTTACATGTGAAATTTAGAAATCTATGGTTCAGCACATTGGAGTGTATAAAAGTAAAAAAGAGTGTTGTTAGGCATTCTCATTATATCTTGTTTTTGGAATTGCTGAAAACAAATGGGCTTAAATATGTTCATTTGATTAAAAAAGTAAATGTATTTTAAAAAACACTGAAAATAATGGACTGTGAGATAATGTTCCATCATTTACCTACATTGTAATACTAAAGGCAAAACACTGAAACTAAGCTCTATGTTAGTGTAAGGAACATACACTAGAACAGGAACTTGTATTTCAGCTAAAATGGGGAGAATATTTGAACTATGAGTGATATTTCCTTGACATAAGACACTCATCAGAGCAAGTATATAGAAAATGAGTGACTGTAAGTCGGAGATCTTGCCTGTAGCTATGTTGTAAGTGTTTTCATCTCACAAGAAGCTGTTGAGAATATTCTATGCCTTTTTGGTACTGTTTCAAGTAATGGTGATGAATGATAAAAGAAATAATAGCTTATGCCCCAATACTGTTGTTGAACATAATATCCAAAATGTAATGCTTCTCTTATTTTGTGACTTAATGGACTTTGGTACTTTTTAGATATATAATTATTGAGAAATAATGTTTATTCCCTGAATAATAGCTCCACTTAAATTGTGCAAGTCAATGAGACTGACAGTTACATATACCTATTAAAACACCATGCTGAATACTGATTGCATTCAGAACTCTCAAAAGATATCTTATGCTTCTCTCCTGTTCATCATCCCATGGCTTCAGGATTCATGGAGGGACTGGGTAGTTGTTTATCATTTTAGATTAGTTTGTACTTTATGTAAATGAGATCAGATAGGATCTGTTCTTCTGCTTCTGTCTTCTTTCACTAAGAATAAGGACTGAGATCCATCCACTTCTTTTTAAGAAGTCTATTTCCATTAAAAATCACAGAATGATAATATGAAATATAGGTTTACTGCATTGTGTTTAATCTAATGTTAATGGGTACTTAGATTTTCATACCTCTTATACATTATTAATAAAGATGCTATAAACACACATGTATAATAAGTCTTTATTTAGATATTTGACTTAATTTATCTTGGTAAAGATGTAGAAAATCTGAGCAATGTTCAAGCTGCATTTTCATCCTTGAGTTAGCAGAAATGAAATTTTGAAACAGTTTTCCATGAATGCATTGGTATACATTTCCACTCAACACTGAGTGCATCTTCCAGCTCAACTATTTTCTATTTTTTTTTTATTGAAAAATGTCTACTCTGATCTTATTTTTATGATTAAACTATAATTGTGACTTTTTGTTATTCATTGGCTTGTAAAGTTTATTTATATATTCTGGATATTAACTAATATGACTTATAATCTTCAAATATTTATTCTATTTAATATATTTCTTTATACTTCCTTAGTAATCTTCCCCTAAGGAATTGCTTTTTCTACTTTGGAAAATTTTTATATATGTTATGCTTTTTTAGTAGCATCTTGATTCTTTTATGTGTCAGTATATTTTTGCAGTAGTATGATACATACTGTGCTCATGTCACACTGGTATGAAAATGTTGTTTCTTTAGTAAGTTGGTATATCACCAAGTATGTACCTTCTTTTTTGACCAACAATATCTTTGTCATTTAGTAATCTGTGAGTTTTCATGAAAATTTGACAATTAAATTTTATGCCAAAAGGTTGTTAGGATTACATTGAATCTCTAACTCATTTTGTGACTATGGTATTTATTAAATATGTTGGTGTAACTCTAACCAAACAAGTGAAAGATTTGTATGACTGTAACTTCACGTCTCTCAAGAAAGAAACTGAAGAAGATCTCAAAAAATGGAGAGATCTCACATGCTCATGGATTGGCAGAATTCCCTATAGCGGAGAGAGGGAACTTGTAGAGCCCACATTCAGTAGAAAGACAGGGCATCAAGTGAAGGGATGGGGTTGCCACCCTACAGTCAAAACTCTGACCCAGAATTGTTCCTGTCTGAAAGAAATGCAGGGACAAAATTGTACAAGAGCCTGAGTAAAAGAAGGTCCAGCTACAGGCCCAAATTGGGATCCAGCTCAAGGGGAGGTCCCAAGGTTTAACATTCTTACTAAGGCTTACAAAAAGGGACCTAATATTACTTCTATCTAAAAGACCCAGCAAGCAGCTGAAAGAGTCAGATGCAGATATTTACACCCAACCAATGGACAGAAGCTGATGACCCCCGTGATTAAATTAGGGAAAAGCTGGAAGAAGCTGAGGAGGAGGGTGACCCTCTAGGAGGACTAGCAGTCTCAATTAACCTGGACCCTTGAGATATCTCAGACAAACTAGGCAGCATATACTACATGATATCTTCCTTAATTTTCTTCTGAGTTGTTTTGTAGTTAGTAGTACAGGAGTATTTTTACCTTTATGGTTAAATTTATTCCTAGCCATTTTACTATTTTGATATTAAGAAAAGTGTTTCCCTTATTTCCTTTTTTCCCCCATTGCTGTTGTATAGTGACACAAATAAATATATGACCTTCAAGTCTTAGTTGCAAATATAAAATGGAAACAATAATATTTAAGCCAAAGACTTGTAAGAAAAAATAATTTCAGCAAAACATTGAAAAAAAAAACCAACAAAAAAGGAAAACATGAAAACAAATAAATAAAGAACTGAAAACAAATCTCCAAATTATCATTGAGTTCATTTTGTGTTTGTTGTGTAGTGCTGGGCATAGAGCCTTCCCTTAATGTGATTTGTATCCCCAGTGAACTTCCAATGGGAAAAAAACTAATTATTCCTATGTGAGCAGCTGTCATTTGGAGATAGCTTCTGGGTTGGAGATGGTGACATGTATCTATTTCCCCTCCTGGTTTGTTTTCTGCTGTCTCCATCTCTAGCTCTCCTTACTGCACACTTTTTGCCTTTTTGGGGACTTTTATTTATATTTTGAAGTCCATTGCAAGGTATTCCTGTTTTCTATGCATGTTTTAATTTACAGAAGTTACATAAACAATGAAAATAGATCATTAAACTTGTACATCTATTAAGTTTCATGCTACATCATTTTTTCAGAGAAGAAAATTTAGAACTATGAAAATTCATCTCACCCTTTGTTTTCTTTTTTATGTTTTGGCAGTCAGAATAAAATTAAATGCTTCAGAATTTACACTAAAATTATATTTTGATAAATAGTTGTACATTTTAGAAATATTATGAAGAGTGTTACTTTGTACTTACTTTCATGTTCATCCATTTAGAATTTCTGAAAATTTTTTTATTTATTACTATGTGATTTTTCCTTTCCTTCTATAGGCAGAAATTCACTTGAAATTTACCACAGTGCAAAACAATTGAAGACTAATTCCTTTATATTTTCTTGGATGTTCGTTTTATGTTTGTCTTGACAACACCTCTCCTTTCTTTTTCTTTTTCTTTTTCTTTTTCTTTTAATTTTTTATTGGTTATTCTATTTATTGACATTTCAAATGTTAGCCTCCTTCCCAATTTCCCCTCTAAAAACCCTGTATTCCAAATTGCCCCCCTGTTTCTATGAGGGTCTTCCTCCACCCACCCATGCACTCCTGCCTCATTGCTCTAGCATTCTCCTATGTGGAGGCTTCAAGCCTTTATAAGACCAAGGGCCTTTCCTCCCATTGATTCCCAACAAGGCCAACCTCTGCTACATATGCAGCTGGAGCCCTGGATCCCTCCATGTACTCTTTGGTTAGTAATTTAGTCTCTGGGATCTCTGGGGGTTCTAGTTGGTTGATATTGTTCTTCCTATGGGGTTGCAAACCTCTTCAACTCCTGCAGTCCTTCCCCTAACTCCTCTTCTATTGGGGTGCCATGCTCAGTCCCATGGTTGGCTGCAGTAAGAGAGAGAGGGAGAGGGAGGGAAGGAGAGAGAAAGAGAGAGAGAGAGAGAGAGAGAGAGAGAGGGGGGGGATGGGAAGAGAACATACACTCTGACCCTCCCACCCTTCTTCTTTCCTTAGAATATGTAATACTGTCTGATCTTTTCTGAGGACTCTGTAACTTTTGTTCTACTAACATAGTTCTAAGTGGAAATACACATTCATCTACAAATTCATTCTATGATTAGTGTTTATATGTAATATATTTATGTGATATTTATTGCATGTGTGAATGCTTAATGTTTTCATACAGGTATATTCGTGCTTATATGTGTGTTCAAACATGGGAACATTCGTGTGCATGTAGAGGCCAAATAACAACATCATGCATCTTTTTCAATTTTTCTGCATCTAATTTTTTGAGAGAAGATGTTTCACTAAACCTTTTTCTCACTAACCCAGTCTTGCTGACCAGTGTATTCTAGGGATCCCCCTACCACTTCCTTCCGTGTTTGTGATTACATCTGTATGCTACAGTCTCTGGCTTTTGATGTAGTCAGTGGGGATCTGAACTCACACCTTTATTCCAGAACACCAATTACTTTAGCAATTGAATCATCTCACAGACCTCTTGAACCTATTTCTTGTACATAAAGGAAAAAGGATCCTTAAATTCAGTTCACTAACTCAAATAGGCTTGTGTCATCAACCAGACTTGTATCAAACCACATTTATAATGTGCAGTTTATTGCTTCTGGTTTCTCTCATTCAGGATACAGCTTTGCAAGATTCAGCCACATCATTGCATTTATCAGAGGTTAGTTCCCTTTTAATATTTTAGTCATTTTGTGTAGTGTCCTATGAGTCAGAATATCTCTTTCTAAGTAACAGCCACAATAGTATTTTATGAACCCATGCTTCCAATTTTAACATTATGCATAAAGTTGCTATTAACATGGATAGACAAACTTTTTGACAACAGGCATCTTCATTTCTTCTATTGTATATAAACAAAGGAATATAAATGTCCTTATAAAAAAAACATAACCATTAATGTTTGTAAGGGCTTCATTACACTTTCATCAACTGCTAAGCCTCAGTTTACCATCTTCTTGTATAATCAGGGTTGCTATTGGTGAAGAAGAAAACTTTGCATACACTTTATAAGTTTTATGAGCCAACAAGTGTACCATTAGATACTGATATTGTGAAGGGGAAGAGATTCAAACACACCTATGCAGTTGCATTGGCACACTACTGCTGGATAAGGTCAGATTCATTTTCAGACTCAGACCTTTATTAATTTTTTAAACATAGTTTTTAGTTGTTCATAGGTTCTATAAAAAGTTCAACAAACAAACCACAAACTCATGCCAAATATATCCAACTGTACAAACTGAACATCATACTCTGCTTTATCTTAGTAAAATTTTTAAGATGATATTCATCAGTGATGTTTGCATATATGTTCCATCATTAGCTTATTGCTTAACAACTCTAATTTTTCTGAATTCCAATTTTACATGTAGCATTTTCTGAGGTTTTGAAAGTATATGCACTTTTAGGTTAGGCACTTCTTTGTAATTCAGTAGATCAGAAGACCCACTGCTTGTTTATGCTGTAGAGTTGGGAGCCATTTCATCTAGCTGAAAGTTGCCCAGTAACAAGCTCTCCTACACAACATTGTGTATTCCTCCAGTTAGTTTCCAGAGTCTAACCTCAGAAAAAGGTGAGGCAAGTGAACTATCCTCATTCAGTATTTATTTCTTTCTTCGACTTCAGTGCCTTTTCTTCTGAAAACCTTCAATGGAGAAACCCTCTGAGGAGCTTATCAACCCTAATCTCTTTAATTATTGTTCTGCCAGGAGGAACATGCATTTAACTGATGTTACAGGCCTAAAGCTTTAGTAAGAGTAGAGTTTTTGCACTTTTAAATTGGATGGAAAAGGCTTTTTTGGAAAGAATAAAATGCCAAGGAAAAGAAAGAGGATGATGCTTTTTTTAAAACATGAGTTAAAGAAAAAAATCCTCCAGAGTAACTAATCCAATTAAAACAAATGCTTAAACAGAACCACCTACCTTGAATTTATTCTTGCCATAAAAATGTATTGTAAAACTGAGTACAGGGAATTTAAGTAGCCAATTTTATTTATCTACAAAGAGTCTTAATGTAGCACTATGGTTGTAATTTCTATGCAACTATTTTATTTATTTAGATGATCAGTGTTCTCTGAATATGCCACCTGGAAGAGCAAAATATGTCAGATAAAGAAAAATTACAAAAGAAAACAGAGTTCAAATATTATTTCACCTACAATGAAATCAAATTGAATACTTCCTTTATGCAAAAAGAGTTTAACAAATATTAACCTACTCTTTCTATTATTTTAAAATCCCACTTGAATATATCAATATTGAGGCTTCTATCATTGAACAGTAGGATGAGAAATTGTATAAAGTGATAATATCAATTGTCTGTCTTCTGATTCTTAGGCACCAGAGAGGCTGTCTGTTTATTAATGGATAATTTAGTATATCAAACTAAAACATAACAGTTTATAAAATATCTGGCATATATGTTACCCAAATATGAAAATAAAACTGGCATGGATACCAAAGTTAAATATATATATATATATATATATATATATATATATATATATATATATATATATATATAATTGAATACCTAGCATTTTGGTATTGCATTATGTTTTCTTTACAAAAAAAAAAAATCCCTGAAAATGTCAAATTGGGACTCATGTAATCCACTTTAAAATTCTTGTGAATTTATCATCAGTAAGTCCCAATTATCTAGTTATAGAGTTATGTAAAAACTGCAAAAGAAGTGAAATATATTTGTAATGTAGATGCAATAATATAAAAATATACCTAAGAAAATGTTTCTATTTTTACACAGAATATGGGAACCCACAATAAAAGATATAACAAATAAAACATTTTCCTGCTCTCTGTATCCCTACATATGATTCTAAATACATGGTGGGTGGCAGAAAAATATTGTCATAAAAGTTGTACCTATCTCTGTTATAACTGTAGTAATTATTTAAAAAAAAAAACATTTCTCAAAGGAACTTTTTTTTTCTCTAGCTGTTTTTTGTTTGTTTGTTTGTTTGTTTGTTTTTTTTTTTTACCTATAGACCATCTATTAAATGCATGGTATTTAGAGAAGATATTCTTCTGAAAACATAACTTCAGATAATAACAGCCCCATTTGGAATAATGCCATAATTTTTCTTAAAAATTAATAACATGGTATGCATGGGTTATTAAATAATAAGTGCTTTAAATTAAAGGTTAAGTAACATAAAACTGAGTCAATCATAAGTCAAAAAAGAGTGGTGTTCACAGATGTAAATAAAATAAATTAATGTACAAGTGATCAATAGTTCTCAGACCCGAGTTTTAGTGGTCTTGGGTAGTGGTTTTCTTACTGACAAGATGTCTATATTTAACAAAAGAAATTGCCCAGAGAACAAGGGTATTGTCAGGTTTTTTTAAGCCTCTGTAGGACTGCTGCCCACATTATTGATATTAACCTCAGATTCAATTTGCATATGCAATTTCTTTTTGTGCCAAGATGGAAACTCAACTGAGAAAAATGTGTATTTATAGAGTATGCTCAGAGACAAGTTTTGATATTTGATGAAAATAAAAGCAATGTGCAATAAAGACATTGGCTTAGGTGTAAAATAGCCCTGTTTTTGTTGCTTTAACTGGTTGATTGACAGATCATTCTGGTAATAAAGGATAATAGTCAACCATTTAAGAAAGGGAAAGCACATCACTGTCAGAATTATAATAAACAGAATCCAAGTACATTCAAAATGGGAAAGTTTCCCAGCACAGCTGCCCTTGATGCTTTTAAAGGTAAGAGTATAATGTACATAAGACACTATAATTTATGTGTACACTTAGCATACTTGAATGCATTACATACAGACAGAATTTACATTCATCTGAGACCAATTCTTAAAGTAGTAATTCCTAAAGAAGTAATAGTTTTACACAAACCATTTGATATCTCTCAGTCAGTATGGAATTAAACAATTAGTAATTTTTAGGAATAGTATGTAATTTTTAAAAAAGCCTTTTTCTTTGTTTGTCATATCACACATTGAAGTCTGAGGACAGCTGCAAGAATCAGTCTTTGCCTCCCACTTTGTTTGAGGTTTATGGTAAGGTTCCTTATTATATGCTAACACTTAAATCTAGACAAAATAACCTGTGAATTTCCCAGGACTCTCCTGTCTCTCTCCTATCTCCTTTTATCTGTAGATGCCCTAGGATGACATACTTGCACTGTAATATGTTCTGAGAGTCCAGTCTCAGGACTTCACACTTTGTGACAAACACCTAATCCACTGAAATCTATCCCCAGACCAAGCATTGATGTTTTGTTTTTTGCTTTAATTTATGAAGTCAAGTTTAGGAAAAATTTGATTGGCAGTGTCTTTGTTCCTTCAACTCCAGTGTATAATCTGTACCCCTTCTTTTGAGATAAACTATTATACCAGAAGAGGAAAATAAAACCTCTTTCTAACTTTAACTTGCAAATGCAAGGCAAGAATAAAAACTATATATTTACTATCAACTCAGTGGACAAACATTTTGTTTTATGTGCTCAGTCCAGTTTCCCTATATTGCTAGTAATTATTATGTTGGTAATAATTCCTCCTTCACTTGGGTCTCCTTCAGGGCTGAAAACTTCATACTTGATCTTGAAGCAAATTCCAAAATGTGATGGGATTTAATCTAAAAAATAATATGTGTGATGTCAACATGTTAGGGAACATGGACAAAGGCATTTAGCACCATCCCACAAATAGTGAGGTCCATCCCCTGTCCTTATACTCTGACATCTCTTCATTAAGTGAAAGTTTGAAAGAGGATTCTCCTCAGAAAAAAATAAGGTGACTATGTTCCACAAGGTTTCTATGATGTCTGGGTAAGACACACCCTGGAAAACAGTGGAAAGCTGATTAATAAATCCTAAGAGATGCTGCATGCCAGTTTGAGGATGCCACTAATTTTGTGGAAAGCTGAGGTTGGGACTCTTCTAGCTGGAACAATAAGATGTCCTCAGAGGCCCAACTCCTATCTAATACAGAACGAGTTCCAGGAAATCTTTCAAACAGCCCCAAATTTTGCATGATATTGACTCAGTACCTTAGTTTTTCCACTAACAGATTATTTTCCTTCCTCCTAATTTTTCCAAACTGTGCCCATGGGAAGGCTCTTCTGTCTTCTGCATTTTGATAAGGATCCCAGTCTGCCTACCTTTCAACAGTTCCTTTGGTATGTAAATGAAGAATCCATGAACTTTGAAGCCAAATGATTAGGACTCAAATTTCAGTTTCTCTATTAAAAGACACTCAATGTATTATTATACCCAGGCCTCATTTTACTCCGTTGTTAAGTACAAAAACAGAAACAGTCAATTTTTATAAGTAAAAGTGAGAATGTTTAAAACAGAAGGAAAGAACACACTATAAACTCAATACAAATTGTTATTTTTATATACCTATACAAAATGGATTACTAAGCATTCAAGATCTTAAAAGCAACACTTGCTGACTGAAGTAAGGGAAGTAATTTTACAGTTATCGATTAGGCATGTTGATCCATTACATGGTGCCAACCATTTAATCTTCAGATCATTCTTGTGTGAGAAGAGACTATTGGAGGCCTTGAACAGCTAACGCTACTACCACAGAAGTAAAGATTGGAATCTCAGAGCATTCTGACTTCAGCAATGGGAATGTTGTCTTATACCAAGCCCGATTCCCTGTTTACTCATTTGGTTATTTATAGCCCAGTGTTAATGATTTCAACACATTTGACAAGATAGTTATGATGCAGGGTATCTTTCACAGGTTTCCATGTTTGTACTCGATCTCTAATAACTGTAACTGATCTGAAGTTTTGTACTGATGTAGGTGGGGACTAGCTGGAGAAAATGGATTGATGGTGCACATATGATGGGGCTTATTAAAAAGCAAGCAAGCAAACAAACAAAAACCTTATAGCATCCTCTCTCTTCTTTTCTTTCTTTCTTTCTTTCTTTCTTTCTTTCTTTCTTTCTTTCTTTCTTTCTTTCTTTTTTTGAATATACTCAGATGTGAGCACACCGCCTCATCCTCTTGCAGCTCAGTCTTTCATGCCATGATGATTGGTGTCCTTCTAATACAAAAATAATAATCACTTCCAATATTAATTTGTTTCTTGTCAATTATGTGGTCACAATGACAAGTAAATTAATTAATACAAATTCTTCCTATGATTTGCACAGCTAGAAACACACTCATGGCAGTGATCTTAGTAACCAATCCAACTGTTGTTGCTAAAACTATTTAGTCAACTAACCCAGAGCCCTCAGAGATTCCAGAGAGTAAAGCAATAATGAAGGGGCATATATGGGCTAGTTTCTTGCCCTGGGCACATGTGTAGCAGAGGACTGCCTTGCATGATCTTAGTGGGAAAGGATGCACTTAATCATGTGGAAAGTTGATGCCCCAGAGAAGAGGGATGCTGGTAGGGTTTAGGTGGGGGTGGGTGGGCAGGTGGAGTACCCTCTCAAAGCGGCAGGGGTGAGGGGAGATGGGGTGAGGAAAGGCGGTAACAGGAAGGGCAACAAGTTTTTAAATGTAAATAATTAAAATAATTTAATAAAAAGCAGTCACAGAACCTTGGTATCAATTTGGGTTTATGGCTTGAATTTTCAGATATACAGCTTGACATAAGTAAAGAAAGTAGGACTAGAAGTTGACTACAAGGAGAAAGTAGGTCACTGGGGCAAAAGGACTGGCTTGGAGATGGGGCCTAAAATTAACAATTGCAAGAACATAAACCACAGAAACTCCAAATGCAAGCCAAGTAAGCAACAGCAAAGATGCTCAACTCTGTCCAAAATATGAATTAACCTGAGCTGTCGAACTATAAAGCCCAAATTTTTTCACATTGTGTCTTGAGGGTAATGAGAAAAGAAATGGAGACTGGGACCTAATACCTCAGTGGAAGGGGCACTGGGAGAAGCATGTGTGAGTCTCCATTGTAGGAGGATACAAGGATTTAGAATCTGAGGGTCAGTGTATGAGATGCTTCTATAGGAACTCAATATTTGCAATAACGGTTATAAATCCTTCCTCTGTATTGATAGTAGCCTCCTTATATGGCTACAGTGACAGTTCTTTCATACTACATTTATAATAATAACTGCCACAGAGGATAACAGCTTAAAGTCTCTCTTTGCTCTGCAACATCAACTCAAAAATCCAAGTAATAGAAGAAATTGATTTAACCTACTGTTCTTAATTATTTTATGCAGTAATGATACTCAGGCTAATGTTACCTATAGCCTAAGGTAACATAGTTTTATAAAACTAATGTCATTAATATCTATTCTATTATATGTAAATATGTAAGGGTTATTATTTTCTATTATAGCTTATAAATTATCTAAAAGAAGCTGGTAACTAAGGTCTTCATCTGAGCCCCAGAATGGTGGAGAGAATAACATTACAATATGATTAGTTTCTCTCATAACACCCTGTATTTAATTGCATAGTGCCAAAATCAGTACTCTGTGAAGGAATCCATGGACTTCTCTCTACAAGCAAGGCAATTGGTAACTACTGAGAAGTAATACAAAGTTTAGAATTACAGTAGCATCAGGATCCCTCCACACTCTGGGTACATGTCATAGTAAAGGGGAGATGTTTGAAGCAAAGCTGCCATTTAGCATTCCAGCCAGCTTTAGAATTAATAATTGCCCTTTACTGAACATAACTTATTTAGAGAAACAGGCAAATCTAACTAAAGATAATTTGTCTTTATATTCCCACTAATGGGGAACACTTGATAATCATGGTTTGTTTGTTTGTTTGTTTGTTTTTCATGCCAAACTTGAAATTCTAGGAAAAAGAACTAAAGACCATAGACTGTCATCAAACTTTAAATTAAATTTTAAAACAGAGATGGTGGAAGAGATGATGAGCATCAGTGAAATGGCTTAGTAGGTAAAGGTGATCACTGCCAACCCCAGTGATCTGAATCTGTCCCTTGGACACACAATACAGAAGGAGAAAACAGACTCCTATAAGATGACTTGATATGCCCCTTCCCTTACCCCCAAATAAATAATTGCAATAAAATGATATACAAAAAAAAAACCCACCCAAGTGGCTGCCTCCTCTATAAATATAGAACTCTTGTCGTTTGTTCTTTTCCTTAATAGAGTGCTATGGATGGAACCTATGGTCTGTACTGAGTACCTACTTTATGATTGAAATAGACTCCCAAACTCTTTTGTGCTGTTTTTAAAACGAATCTATGCAACACTTTCACTTTAATACCTTCTGAACATCTTCTGTGAAATGATTATTTACTTCAAATGAAATGCTTTAAAATTGTGACATTATTTATACTAGCATAACCACTTACTGGTTTTGTAATAGCTCTCCGGGGATAGTTAAAAACATGCAGGAGATTAATTTTAGCATCTACGATTTTTCACACATGTCAAAATAAGTTACATCAGTGAAAATAATGCAAATTTCTTATCTGATTATACTTTTCAATATCATGTATCATCTTCAGTGAATACTAATTGCTACTAGCTATCTTTTGATTGAAGCAGTAAAAAGGTGGATCTTTCTACTCCAGCAATTAATACAAGATGGACTTGGGCCAAATCATATAACCTAAGTGTTCAGTTATAAGGGAGTGATTAATTGAATCTCAGCACATCCATATGATCTGCTAATATGAAGTAATTAGTGTGGTAGTTTGGGAGAAACTGTAGTAAAGTTGGAATTGGTCATCATAAGTTAATGATTAACAAACAGGGAAGTGATTCACCATACTACAGTCTTCTACAATCTGTCTCTGCATAACTAATCTTTTTTATATTTCACATTTCTCTCCCTACATTTTAACATGTCACCCATGGTGGGTCTTTGCTTAACTATGTGGAATCCTAACCTTTGTCAGGGGCATAAATTTACATCATCAGATGATTTCTGGCAGCATTTACTTTACATTTTTACAGGAAACGTGACTTAATGGCACAGATAAAGCTCTTTCCTAGTCACCCACATTTTTGATTAACTCTTAGGCATGTTGCTCATTGTATCTCACTGGGTTGGTATCATCTTATTTTGTTTGATTGTTTGCTTGTTTGTCTGTTTATTTTAAACTCCAGCTTTTATTCCCTTCCTGGTCCACCCTCCGACTGTTCGACATCCCACATCTCCTCCCTGCCTCCTGTCTCCACAAGGATGTCACTTCCCACTACCTGACCAGACCTCTAAATTCCCTGGGGCCTCCAGTCTTTTGAGGGTTAGGTGCATCTTCTCTGACTAAACCAGATCAGGCAGTCCTCTGCTGTGTATGTGTTGGGGCCTCATATCAGCTGGTGTATGCTGCCTCATTAGTGGTCCAGTATCTGAGAGTTCTCTGGGGTCCAGATTAGTTGAGACTGCTGGTCCTCCTACAGGGTCACCCTCCTCCTCAGCTTCTTCCAGCTTTCCTAGAATTCAACCACCATGGTCAGCTGCTTCTGTCCTTTGATTGGGTGCAAATATCTGCATCTGAGTCTTTCAGCTGCTTATTGGATCTTTTGGAGGCAGCCATGATAGGTTCTTTTTGGTGAGTACTCCATAGTTTCCATAATAGTTTCAGGTCTTGGGGCCTCCCCTTGAGATGGATCCCACTTTGGGTCTGTCGCTGGACTAATCCCATATCAGACAGAAGGCTAATATCCAAAATATATAAAGGACTCAAGAAGCTAACAGCCAAAAACAAACAAACAAACAAAAAACCCAAACAGCCCAATCAAAAATGGGTTATAGAACTAAACTGAGAATTAACAAGAGAAGAGTCTCAAATGGCCGAGAAAAACCTAAAAAATCTTCAAAGTCTTTAGTGATCAGAGAAATTCAAATAAAAATGATTCTGAGATCAGAATGGCTAATATCAAAACCTCAGGCAACAGCACATGTTGGCAAGGATGTGGAGAAAGAGAAACATTCCTTCAAGGCTGGAGGGATTGCAAAGTGGTACAACCACTCTGGAAAGTAATCTATAGGTTCCTCAGAAAATTGAAAATAAATCTACCTGAAGACATAGCAATACCACTTGAGAATATATCCAAAAGATGCCCAACCATGCCACAGAGTCACATGTTCCACTATGTTCATAACTGCCTTGTTTGTGATAGCCAGAAGCTAGAAACAATGCAGATGTCCTAAGACAGATAAATGGATATAGAAAATGTGGTTCATTTACACTATGGAATACTATTCAGCCATTATTTCAACTGGTAATAAGGACACATGCTCCACTATGTTCATAGCAGCCTTATTTATAATAGCCAGAAGCTGGAAAGAACCCAGATGTCCCTCAACAGAGGAATGGATACAGAAAATGTGGTACATTTACACAATGGAGTACTACTCAGCTATTAAAAACAATGAATTTATGAAATTCTTGAGTAAATGGATGTATCTGNCCTATAGATGGAACAACAATATGAACTAATCAGAACCCCCAGAGCTCATGTCTCTAGCTGTATATGTATTAGAAGATGGCCTAGTTGGCCATTATTCTGGAAGAAAGGCCCTTGGTCTAGCAATGTTTATAGGCCCCAGTACAGGGGAATGCCAGGGCCAAGTAGCAGGAGAGGGAGGGTAGGGGAGCAGGGCGGGGAGGGGACTTTTGGATAACACTTGAAATGGAAATGAAGAAACTCTCTAATAATAAATAAATAAAAAAGAAAAGAAAAGAATGAGGACATCTTGAGTTTTGCAGTAAAATGGATAGAAGTAGAAAATATCATCCTGGGTAATGTAACTCAGACCCAAAAGGACATGCATGGTAGGCACCATCTTATTTTTAGCATGCTTTTCTATACTTCCTATTAGAATGCAAGCTCCTCAAGAGCTATCTGTTGTCTGTGATGTTTTCTGCATTATCCTCAAGGCCTGAAATGCACCTGACAATTAATCTCTGATGTACATTTGTTTAATGATTAAAAACAAAAACAAAAAAATATAAGAACCATTAAAATTTTTTGAAATTAAATGAATATTTTAGGCATCTTAGAAATAGTAAAAACTATGCTTTGCTTGCATATGTGTGTGGATACATAAGCATTTGTGTGTGTTGTTTGCATGTGCAGGGATTCTGTGTACTTTCTTCACATGAAGACCACAAGTTGATATTGAATGTCCTTGTTTGATCTTGACCTTGTATATTGAGGCTGAGTCCCTTATATGAGCCTAAAAGTAGCTAATACATTAGCTATATAGCTTGGTTATAAAGTTATAATACTCTACCAACAAATGACCTTCATTGTTTTCTCTTTTCCTTATATTTGGTTTAAAAATAGAAAACAAAATATCCCAAATAGACTCATGTGTAACAGTTTGATAATAGTTTCCAGGGAAATGCACTGCATAGCTTGTTTATAAAGAAAATATGTGCACTTTTTTTTTAACTTAGAAAATTCAGAATTAGACTGGATGGGCTGACAACTGAGCAATATGTGGACAAAGGGGAATCTCAATTATTTAGTTTAGGGTCCTATAATATGGAAGACTTGAGAATTTAGGCTAGGAATCTGACTGAATGTTATAAGTGACCATTCTAACAGGAACTTGGAAGACAGTAATGCTGACAGCAATGTGGATTATGGATCATCAACTTAAAATGTCCTAGAGGGGGAACAGTATTACCAACTAGGCTTGAGACTATTCTTGAGGTATTTTAGCAAAGAATGTGTCTGCATTCTGCCTGTGTCCTAAAAACTTTGCCTGAGGCTAAGTTTAAAAGTCTTGGACTAATTATTTTTAGTAGTTATTTTAGTTTTTTACATTGCAAAAATTGTCCCCATTCCCAGTCTTCCCTCTGCAAGTCTCCCAATTCATTATCACCCATTCCCCCTTCCTCTAATTAGAGTGATGCCCCACCCACCCACCCACTCCTGCCTCACCATCCTAGTATCCCCTTATGTTGGGGCACCAAGCCTCCATAGGACCAAGGGCCTCCCCTCCCATTAATGCCCGATAAGGCAATCCTCTGCTACATATGGGGCTCAAGATGCGTGTAGTCTTTGGTTGGTGGTTTAGTCCCTGAGAGCACTGGGTGTTGAATATATTGATATTGTTCTTAGCAGAGGAGATTTCAATGCAGCCAAATATTGACTCTGTTCCATAGTTATCAGCCATCATATGCATGAAACTATATAGTGGGATAAAGATATATAAACTATATACAGAGATAAAGGCACTCAGGAAATTTAATGCTGGACCTAAGGCTTGTACTGAAAGTGATAATAAAAATAAAGAGAAAATTCATCCAAAATGAAATAAGGGGAGGGGTGGGTGCTCTCAGCATTAGGTCTCCACCCAAACTGTACAAAGGAAGTGTCATTAATATTATATTTTAATATTCATGGATGAATGCTTTCCTTGGTTTGTGGAGATATAATTCTGAATTGTTTTTCTACAATCAATGAATTTTCTGTAGTTCTGAGTCTTATAAATTGTCTTGGAACTGAAATCAACTGGAATTGCAGGATAATATTCTTATCCTAAGACACCTCGTTTAAATACTTGCACAAAATCCATATCTATGTATTTGGAGCATTTGGTAACTAAGATGTGAATTTATACTGCTTCTGCCTTTATTAGTAGATAATTCTATGTATTTTATTCTTTTTAATTGATTTTAATACTGTTATTTTTCCATGTGTAAGAGTAATATAGATACTACAACATTTTAGGGTTATAATGCACATCTCTTATATTTGAGAAGCTGACATTATGATGAATATAATAACATTACACTTTCATGAATTTAGGAATCACATCATTCACACCTAATAATAGAAAGTGATGAGATACAGGGGGCAGAGCATGAGGATTTAGGGTGTAATAGTATTTAAATAATTGATTCATAAGATATGCTCCTACTATTAAAATATAGTCCTTGAATTTTACTTGAAGGATCACTAATCTATTAGCAATTCAGACAGAGTGGAGAGAAAATCACTTGCAATGTTCGCTTCCTCTCCCATGTCTGACAAGGTAAAAACTATCTGTGCATTTTTAGTCTGCTGACTTCCTCACGCTCAGGAATAAGTTTCTATTTTCTTTTCTATTGCTATTCTCCTTTTCCACTCACATCTATTGAGCATCTCTTTTGAGTTAGCTTGTTTTTAGGCTTTTGTGATGGAACTTTGAGGTAATAGAAGTAAACCCGAAAAGAACACAATGAATATGGAACAAGTATAAGGAATGTGTACATAAATTGAGAAATATTAGAGAAGACTTCGTCTGCTTTGAATAGAATTGCAAAAATAATGGCTTAAAGAAAAGGAGCCAAGGTTTAGAATTATAGTGAGGGAATGAAATGTGAAGGAAATTAGCTGTGATCTGAGGTATGAATTTTGTTAATGACAGAAATAGAAAATGTTCCAAAGATTTCAGAGCACTGAGATCATGTTTCTTACCCTTTGACATTATTTGGGAAATACCAGGAAAAAGTGATTTTCCTCTTTTACATTCACTTTCTGAATTCGATTTTATTCAATCCACCTCTATGCTTGGCCTAGTCATGAGGGTTTTTGTCTGTTTTTGAACTGTACATCACATACTAGATATGCTACATTCTGAAGTCTCATAAACCCCTACATGTCAATCATACTTACCAAACCATTTACATTCCATCTGTGCTCTCTTCCTGCAATCTTTATCCTTCTACCTCCCTCTTCTCTCAGAGGAAAATCTGACCCTTCCTCCGTTAAAGTTCACTTCTTCCAACTGTTCTCACAGTAATCATTCTCACCTTCAATCTACAAACATGTCCTCAGAGCACATACACAAGGATTCACAAGATGTTGCCCTCATTTTCTCTGTAGTATTGAAAAAGTTTTCTAAGAATTCTACAAAAGCCGGTTATTTTCTTTCATTTTAAAATAGCTACTCATTTCATTTTGATAGATTTACTTTTTAACAATGTTGAAAATGCACTTGTATTTATCTAGCCAATGTTAGCCTTCTATTTTATTTAAATATCAAATATAATAATGCCAATCATTCTTCCTATCCTTCCCTTAAAGACACTATATTTTTAATTTTTCATCCTCACTATCTTCTTTCTGTCTTCTTGCCTGCTGTTGGTGAATCACATGGTTTCACTTTTACCCCAATAGACCATGCATAATATTACATGTGATTTTACAAACTTTGGGATTATTATTATTATTATTCATATGACTGTTTATATTTTTTTACACTTTTTTTGAGACAGGGTTTCTCTGTGTAGCCCTGGCTGTCCTAGAACTCACTCTGTAAACCAGGTTGGCCTTGAACTCATAAATCTGACTGCCTCTGCCTCCCAAGTGCTGGGATTAAAGGCATGTGCCACCACCGCCTGGCTGTTTATATTTTTATTATAAATAATTGTCATTGATTTTTAGCATTTTGGATAAAAATCAGGTCTTTTATATGCATATTGTATATTCTCCATCAGGAAATATCTTTAGCAACACTTTTTCAAATTTACTCATTGCCAAAGGACATTTCTAATAACCAATATTTAAATGGATAAATTAAATTAATTTTTTAAATATCATATTTGATATATTAATAAATTAAGCCATTGACATTCTAGAAAGATGGTCCAGCAGCCCAGAGCACATGTTATTTTTGCAGAGGGCCAGTTCATCTTTATGGACCTAATGTTACCATCTGTCATGGTAAATATTATTTGGGGGTTTCTACCCCACCTTGGATCTTTCAGTTTCCAAATTTAAAAAACAAAACACAACACAAAACCTTTATATTATAATAAGCTTTAAGCTTTAAAGCATTAAAGTTAGGCAGATATTAATTCTCTATGTTATTATCTTCACTTCCTTTTAAGTAACTCCAAGAAATTGATTGCCATGCTCTGCCTGTGCTGTCCCCAATCCTAGAGGCAAGCTCTCATGGTCATGTGTTTATGATCCATCTTCCCCATGGAGACTTCTTCCTTCTGCCTCCTCTGTCTTCTCTCTCCTTGTGGTCTTTGCCTCAGACTCCAAGCTTAGGAACTGAAGCCCTGCTTACCTCTCTTCTGTCCAGCTACAGGTTGTAGACATCTGTATTAAACAATCATGGATAACTTGGAGTACAAAGTTTATACAACAAAAGCTGGTGCCTGAAGATCTGCTTGTATTAGAGCAACCAGATCTAGTGGTACAGAATTTAGAATTTGAATACAAGCAACATCAGACATATCCACAACAACAATCTGTGACTCTCTTTCTCGATGAGATAATGTACTTTTGTATGAAACACACATGTGCTGTCTATAAACTTACATGCAGTAAAAACATCTACATACATAAAAATTTACCAATGTTTAATTTTCAATTGAAAATGGATTCTCCTCATATAATATATCCCTATCACAGTTTCATCTCTGTCCTCTTTTTCTAGCTCCCCCAACCTCACTCCCTCTATGATAAACTCCTCCTCCATTTCCTATTCATAAAATAGTGGGCTTCCAAGTGACACCAGCCAAAAAGAACAAAACAAAATGCGATAAGGCAAGACAAAAGCCCTCATATTGAGGTTGGACAAGGAAACTCAATAGAGGGAAAAGAATCTCAAGAGCGGGGAGAAAAGAATCTCATGAGTAGAGAAAATACTCTGCAATGCCTGCTCCAACTGTTAGGAGTCTCACAAGAGCACAAGGCTAACAGCAATAACATATACAGAAAGTACCTAGTACAGACTAAGTCAACCCCTATGCTTGTTGGTTGAGAGCCCATGTGGGCCCTCGTTAATTGATTCAATGGGCCATGTTCTCCTGGTGTCCTTTATTCTCTCTGGAGTGTAAAATCTTTACTCTTCTTCTTGTAGTGAGTTCCTTATCTCTGGGTGGAGAGACTAGATGGAGACCTCTAATTTAGACTCTTTGTCCACATAATGTCTGATATGGGTTTTACACCCATTCCCATTTGCTGCTAGAGGAAGTTTCTTTCATGATTGTACAAAGGGCCTACCTATGGGTGTAGCAGAATATCTTTATGGATCATGTCCTTGATGTGTGTGTATGTCCCTAGTTCGAACTTTATTGCAAATGTGTCATAATCTCTACATCATCTTTTGCATAAAATTGAGTGTGCTATGAACTCATTAAATGTATTACATACATATACAATGGCTGAGGTCATAATCAACTATGCTGTATTGAAGAGGTGAGGTCTTTGGGGAACAAATTGGAAAAATGTCAAGGGAATTATGCTTTATGACAATATTATTGATTTTCTAAGGACATGCATTAATTAAAGCTATCACTGGCATATGTGAAGATATAATACACAAGTAAATAACTAATGACAAGAAGTCATATATTGTAGTTTGAAAGAAAATGGTCCCTTAGGCTGAGATAGTTGAACACTCAGTCCCCAGTTGTTGAAGTTGCTGTGGGATGATATAGTACTTTCAAGATGTGTTGACCAATAAACATAAGCACGTGTCTACTCCTTTTCACTGTAGCCAGGTAAATATTATTTGTGGAGGTAGGTGATTGAAGGTTTTGCTTTTTTCTTTTGGTTTAGAAATACATATTCTTCAGGAGAGATATTGTTATAATTCATAAGATATGAGGTGATATGTGGTAGGAGACCACTGGGAATTCAAACATATATACAATAGTCTATTTTCTTTCATTAAATTTTATATCTAAAATAGTGCTAATTTGTGAAGTAAATATTAAGGGTGACAGAAAGGACAGGAAAAAATATTGTCCTTGACATTGATAACTAATCAAGTTTGGAAATATTCTACCTCTCATATACATGGGAATCACATACTATAATTTATATAAGAAATTTGATTTGATATTTCTGATATTTGCTATTTAATCATAACTTTGAAACTATGTCACTATCACTCCCTATGACAGGCAAATATAAGTGACATAACTCTCAGATTATAATTTAGATATAGTGGTATCCAGAATAAACTGAGAAATAAAATGGTGATAAGCAGGTAAGATAATTGAAATTCAAGGTAGAAAACCCGTTATATGATTATATCAGACTACACTCTGAATGGATATATAATAAATTATTCCCAGGATGTAAGAATAGAGTTTCAATGTGGAAAAATCTTTAAGAATTGTTTAAGTATCTAATCCTCAAGGTTATTACTACTCACAAAATTTAGGGTAATAACAAAACTTAGTGAAATATTTAGAAGATGTCTATTCAGTGTCCTTTTCTATGGAATAGTAAAGAGTGAGTCAACATGGCAGCATTATGATAAATCAACTACTGAAAAGCAACTTGAAGAACTGTATACTTTGAATTTACAAAGAGTAATGTGATAGTTTAGTTGTACTATGGGATCAGGACATAAAAGCATGCATTGTTTTGTGTTAAGCTTTGTTCTAAATACTTTGCTTCATCAACTCTTTTAATTTCTTTTTCTCTGTAGAAAATGATTATTAATCCCATCCCAGATTTCAGATAAGGAAACAGGTACAGAAAGACTAAATAGTATTTTTATATTGGAGTCAGTTAGGTGCAAATATGAGGTTTATACTGAACATATTCATAACCATGGAATTATATCTTTATCGCTGTGTTGCATTTTGAGGTTAGTTTACATATCTCTGTTTTATATTGGGGAATAGTTAACAAATTCGGTTTCCTAAATTTACGTGTCTTTTAGATTCAGCTCAGGGGACAGGAATAACCCTTCACCTGGTGGTGTCTGTGGACTTATCTGAACTACCAGATTTCCTGCACTGATCTGTGAGTTAGCTGAATTCCAAAGAGTGGAAATGGAGAAATAAAGATGTATCAGCTGACTATTTATTTCAAATAAAGACCCAGTAGACACAAATTCCTAACTGAAATAAAAAGTGGTCAATGTTGTGCAGGGTTTCATATTACAATGTCCAAAGTTAATGAGTAATCAATGGCAGAGATATTCCATTGATAGAGGAAACACTTTAATGTAGGTAGTCATTTCTGGGCTTTTTTTTCTGCTCCATTGTCCTGCACAGCTACTCTTTCATCACATGTATGCTGACTTGATATTTATAGATTTCTATTGTTATAAAGATGGGCAGTGTGAGTTCTTTTCTTCAATATTGTTTTGACAAATCCAAGTCTTTTACTTTGCCATCTAAACTATAGAAATAACCTAGGTGATGTCTAAAACATTGGCTGTTGTTACTTTTAATGATATTGCACTGCTAGTATATAATAAATTGAGTAGAACTGTCATATCACCAACACTGAATCTTTTTACCTAGAGAAAATAAACTGAAAGCAACATCATACATTAATGATAAAGGCATGGCTAAAGAATTCTCATGGACCAACGGTGAAAATAAAAATAGGATGACCATTTAGAAAACAGAGCAACAGCACGTCTCTAAGTTGAACATACAATTGTACATCATCTACCAAAGACACTCCTAGCTACTCTTTATAAGAAACGTGAATCAAGAAGAAGGAAGACCAAAGTGTGGATACTTTGTTCCTCCTTAGAATGGGGAACAAAATACCCATGGAAGGAGTTACAGAGACAAATTTTAGAGCTGAGTCGAAAGGATGGACCATCCAGAGACTGCCCCACCCGGGAATCCATCCCATAATCAGCCACCATAGGCAGACACTATTGCATATGCTAGAAAGATTTTGCTGAATGGACTGATATAGCTGTCTTTTGTGAGGCTATGCCAGTGCTTGGAAAATACAGAAGCGGGTGCTCACAGTCATCTATTGGATGGAACACAGGACCCCCAATGGAGGAGCTAGAGAAAGTACCCAAGAAACTGAAGGGGTCTGCAACACTAAATGTGGAACAACAATACGAACTAACCAGTACCCCCAGAGCTTGTGTTTCTAGCTGCATATGTAGCAGAAGATGGCCTAGTTGGCCATCATTGGGAAGAGAGGACCCTTGGTCTTGCAAACTTTATATGCCCCAGTACAGAGGAATAACAGGGCCAAGAAGTAGGAGTGGGAGGGTAGGGGAGCAGGGTAGTAGAAGGGTATAGGGGACTTTTGCGGTAGCATTTGAAATGTAAATGAAGAAAATATCTAATAATAAATTGGAAAAAAAGAAACGTGTATTTGTGTCAAAGCTTGCACATAAATAAATGGTATTATCAGAATCATATGACAAATGTTTGTTAGTGATGTATATCAAATGACTTTGTAAAAGTCCTACGAATAATCCAGTGATACCAGATGTTTCCACTCATTTATCTCTTAAGAATTTTCCTAGTGTTAAAATTGACTTCTGGATGATAGAAAAATGACTGCGTACAAAGAAGTTACTACAGTCATGTCTATAAACTATAGTCCACTGTTATTTAAGTAATTATAAAAGAATTTATTTGGAGATATAGTTGCAAAATTGTAAACATGATATGAACAAATCTACTATAAGTAAAAGATAACACATGATAAGTAAATGGAGTTTAATACAATATTCAATCATAGCTTAAAATTTAAATAACCATAATTTTTAGCCCCTCTATCAAACTAAATTAGAATTGAATCTTCAATAAACATTTAAAAATAATTGTAACACCTTATTCAATTCAAGGTACATATATATTAAAATAATAGAATATTACAAGTACAAAAAATTTTCATTTAAATATAATAATCTGCATAGAAACACTATATTAATTTTATAACAGTTGATAGTAACTATTGAATATCCATTTTCTACCGAAATCAGCTAGAGACTCCACAAAGGAGAGAATGGGGTAAAATCATGTGCACATTTTTTATCTTGACAATACAGAAGAAAAGTAGAAATTGTATATATTGGAGAGGGAAATGAAATCACCAAGATTTTTTCATGAAACTTTAATGGTATATTAGAAAATTTAAGAAATATATAATATAATAAGTAAATTAAACATGTTTTATCTAAAAATTCAATCAGAATAATGCTTTTTACATTATAATTATACAGTACCACATCAAATACCAGGTACAAATGAAAAAAAATGAACATATACTTATGCTAAACAAAATTGAAAAATAAAGAAGCTGAGCCTATTTTTCATTTAGGTCTCCTATTTTAGAAAAGGCAGTATTCAAATGTTTCTATTAATAGTATATATGTGTGTTCTCTAACATATTTTGATCTTATGGCTTTAATAAAAAGTGAGAAAAAATAACTTCACAGACACAGCTTTGTGTTGGCATTCGTATTACCTGCCTTGATTTAGCTGTCAAAGGACCTCCTGAAGGGATAGTGTAGAATGGAAGTTCATGTTAGCTATCCTGTGATGCTATGTCTGTGTCACTGCTCTCAAAGCAATAATGCTGTACAAGACTGAAAACCCTAGAGGGAATTGTCACATGCTCAAATTAATATTCATTCCATCTCGTTGTTAATGTGGACTTGAAGACATCATCCTTTTATTAATAACAGTGAGAGAAGGCTTGGCACCAACCTCAAGTCTCATCTTAACATTGTCCAAAGGTGCTGATATTCTCTCTCCTGAGTAAATGGGACTTTTATCTGCTAAACAAAAGCAACCTACAGAATATTCATTTCTCAGTTGCTTCATTAAAAAGACCTCCCAGAAGGAAGGAAGAATTATTTTCACACAATCACAGTAAGATTTAATGACATTGTAAATAAATAATGGTATCCTACTTATATGTAATAAACTCAACCATTTGTAGAGTTTCTGGTTTGGATATACAAAAATGAACTACATCAGTGATGGGAGTCATGAGGTATAATTATTCTATTACTATTTCTGAAACTTTTTATGGTAGGAAAGGTTAGTGGCTGCTGTTGGTACTCTGGTAGCAGAAAGTTAATAATTCTCTTGGAGTTTAGTAGAGTTAAAGTTTTGTTCATGTGCAAAAAATACCTCAAGGCATTGCTATGCTTGGCTCATTTATCTCTCATCAGTTAGCTAAATGAGATACGGAAGTAGTGCCTAGTTTCTAAATAACTTTAATACACTACTTAAAGCCTTAAAGGGCCCTGAAATGCCTTTTCTTGTTAATGAAATTTCACTCATCTAATTTGTCCCTAATTCTGGAAGACTCATTTTCTAAAGCCTCCAGGCTTGTTGGATTCCACACTCAGAAAGTCTTTGTCATTTACTTCCCTTTTACTGTATATTTATGTACTTATATGGAGATGATTTCATAATATACATGTTACAGTTGTAAAAATGTTGAAATTAGTAAGAGAGAAAAATATATTTCTGAATTTGAAAGCTCAGAAATTTCATGAAATGTAATCTCATAAAAAATTTTAGGAACTAAAATATGCTTATTTTACTCCAAATAAAATGAGAACATGTGCTTATTCATTATAAACTTATAAAGACTGCTAGTACCTTTACAAAGTTACTATAATATAATATCCAAAGAATAATTACTCTAGCTAATTTGTCTGACTTTAGCAGACTTGGAGATCATTAAGAATGTGCTGCTTCTTCATCAATAGTAGCTTGTAAATGCAGGAAATCAAATTGGTGACTTCGATTACTGATTGAAAGGATGGGATGTATGGATACATGATATCCTCACCTGTTCTGAATATTGTTATGAAGGGAAGTATTTTCTGGTAAAAAGATACATACCATTATCTTTTCCCTTAGTATAGAGCCCGGGGATATATTTGTTTATATTAGTTGATAGATTGTTCACACAGCACTCTCTAGGGAGACCCTCCAGAGCTTTGTATATTAGGTGTTAGGGTTCCTATCTATAATTCCTGTACATGGGAGACAGAGGCAGGTATAAATTCAAGGTCTTCCTTTGTTACATAAAGAGCTTAAGACAAATTTCATGAATGTTGTTTTAAGTAACCAAATAAATATATAAATGAGTAACTCACCTAAAGTGCCAGCTAATCACCTGGACAGTCAAATGCACATCAGGCAACTATCTGTGCAGAATCTAAGAAAGAGTAAAATTCATGCCTAAAAAATAGGGTATTGCTCACAAAATTGTTATATAGCCACAGTCAACTGTAAGCAGTAATGAATGTACTCTGTAGAGTGGTCTTTCTGCTATTTCTTTCCCTCTCATTCCGTGAGTATATTCTTTGCGTCAGTGATCCCTGTGGATTATGCTGTGATGGACTCTGTGTATCTACTCTGATTTCAATCTACAGTGATCACAGGGGTCAGGAAGGCCAGAACAGTATCCTAGTAACAGACTCAGAGGAAAAACTCTGACAGATTTTTCTACTTTTCTTCTTTATATATCATTTAACACTACTATAAAAAATAAATCTCATTGAGTCAAATATATCAGTATTATACAATCTATACAGTGATCTTCATATGGGAATGAGTTCAAAAGATATATGCCAAAGTTCTGAATTGTCATATTGCTTGTTCTCAAATTGGAGTTTCACATTCAACTAAAAAATAAAATGTCAAAGTGTCGGTAGCTGAGACTTTTCTGAGGTCGTGACATCACTGGCCTAGGATGCTGACTAAACTCTTGGTACCAGGCATGATTTCCCTCTTCTTGAGTTGACTTTAAGTACAATACACAGCTGTTGTTTACCACTAATATGTGAGAGCATCTTACTATACTTTTATGCATTTTGTCATATTATTAATTGCTATGGTTCACATATGTTGCAGCTGGGTAGGGCAGTTTCTTTTCCTCCCTTGTCATAGTGCCACAGTACCATGGTACCATAGTAGCACTGTACTATTAAGGCTAGACCAGAGAAAAGAGAATAGGAGGAGGGAAGAAGGGAAAAGAAGTTATACAATTCTATTTCAATTAAAAACCCATTTAAAAGCTATTATTTTAGGCAAATCACAGTTGTCTTTTATTCCCACTTGGATGTAGTCTAGGAGTAAAAGAAATGTTAAAGAAAAATGCTTTTTTAAAGGTGAAATTAGTAAACACAATGAATTATGTTATATTTTTGGAAAAATAGAGTACAATTATAAAATTCATACTGAATGGTGGAATAAGGACTATGATGATTAAATGGATTTATGAGATGATTTATGACTACAGATATTTGATTAAAATCACTCTGAGTATGTTTGTTGGTGTGTTCATGATTGAGGTTGACATTTGAATAGAACTGGATAAAGTAGACTGTCCTATTACGCTTTGATGGTTTTATTGAATCATATTTGAGAAGGGAGAATTATCCTTCTCTCTATCTCCCAGAGGGGACATTGTTTTTTCCTGTCTTCAGACTCACAAGCTGCAATTTACTACAGCACCTCTCCTGTCCTTGACCTTTCAGATTCTCCTGCATAGCCATTTTGCTAAAATTGAGTGTTATTCAGTGAAACTGATAAGAAAGAATTAGAAAGGTATGGGTATGATGGCTCCTTTCTGTAATCCAACCACTCATGAGTCTAAGGTAGGAAGAGTTTTAAGAGTTTGAGTGAGCCCCTGAGAACATAGATCATTCAAGGCCAGTACAGCCTAGAGTGAGACCTTGTCTAATATATAAACAAAATAAGATTTCTGTCAAATGAAACCCTTCCACTCCAAACCCAATTGTATGCTATTTCTTCTTCTTTGTTTTTCTTTGATATTTTCTTTATTAATATTTCAAGTGCTTTTTCCTTTTCAGGTTTCCCCTTTGGAAACCCCCTATCCCATGTCCCCTCCCCCTGCTCCTATGAGGGTGCTCCTCCACCCACCTGCTACCATCCTCTCACCCTGGCATTCCCCTAGACTAGGGCGTTGAACACGCTCAGGCTTGAGGGCCTCTCTTCCCACTACTGTCCAATAAGGCCATCCTCTGCCATATATCTAGCCAGCTCCATGGGTTGCTCCATGTGTATTTTTTGGTTGTTGATCCAGTCAGTCCCTGGGAGCTTCAGGGGATTGCTTTCCTTTGAAAGAAAGACATAAAACCCTGAATATAATCAAAATCAAAGGTCAGATGGAATCAAAATCACAGGACAGATATTATCAAAACCATAAAAATGATTTAGTTAAAGACCAAAACAACAATAAAAACTTTGTAAGAGTGATATTTGTAAGCATGCAGATATTTGATAATATAGCATAGTAAGAAAAGTAATGACAGTATTTTATAAATGTAAATGATAATCAAATCAGGCACAGAAATATATTCAGTATAATACCTAAAACTATTTTTTTATTTATTTTATTTATTATATGTAAATACACTGTAGCTGTCTTCAGACACTCCAGAAGAGGGTACCAGATCTAGTTACGGATGGTTGTGAGCCACCATGTGGATGCTGGGATTTGAACTTATCACCTTCGGAAGAGCAGTCGGGTGCTCTTACCCGCTGAGCCATCTCACCAGCCCCCCTAAAACTATTTTTAATGAATGGTTAATTTATTAAAATTTTCTTTTGCATTTGGGATTATAAAAGATAATAATTATACCTTTATTTAGAGTGATTCACACATCCAAGTAAAAATAGAGAAATCATATATTTCAACTATTGGTAAATATAGTAAATTCACATTAGTATGGTAGTTTCTGAATTCAGATTTTAAAAAAGCCACATTGTGGAATACTTAACTTTATTCCAGTGTTTTAAACTCCTGCAGGCTTCATTATGTAGCTATTAAAAGGCAATTTTTGTTCATATTACTTTGACCATATCACCTTAGGCCTTCCAAGGGTGTTACCTGCCAAGAAACAAATTAAGCATTTATTTGAGGGTCACTAAGGCATCATTATGGGAGTAATCGCTCAGTATAGATTCTTGTCATTAGTTCATTTATTACCCTGTCTCTTACAAGCTTTATAGAATCATAGATTTTTAATAAGTCTTGTGCTATGTGGCCTCAGGTTCAGCAGTATTCATGGAATTTGTATCAGTGTTATCTAATTTGGACAGCTTGCTGTTTACAAAAATGCTATGCTTTCCCTATAAGCCTGTAAAGTACTTAGAAAGATGCTGTGAAATTGGGAATTTAGTGCACAATATAAATTAGTAATCATGTGGACTCTTCATCTTTTATGTGGCTTAATTACTTCTCATCCATTCTTCATCATTTTCTAATTTCCAGCATCAGGATTACTGTGTAGTTCTATGGTAGAACTATAGTGAAATCTGAGATGTTGTCAGCACACCTACATCATTTTTCTTTTTCACATGCTTCACATGGTTCAACAGGGCAGATACTATCTACAGTCCCTTGCTTCCAAGGCACAAGCCAGGTAAGGTATGATTATCTGTCATCTCAAGTATAAGAATGAATAGGAGAGAGTAGAAGTTATTCAAATCATCCTAAACTATTCTTAAGTTCCAGGCCACTGTGCAATATTTCCTGTCTCAAAAGTCAAAAGGGCTTCTAGAATAGCTCAATAGTTAAGAGCATATACTGCTCTCACAGAAGATCCAAGTTCATTTCCCAGAAACCATTTAGGTTAGCGAAAATATGCTTGTAATTATAACTCAAGATATCTGATACCATTTTCTGGACACCCACAATCATACTCACCATCATAGTGCACATTCACCCACACAATACATAATTAAAAACAAACCTTTACAAATTGCATAAAAGGCAATAGTACTCTCACCACTTCAAAAATAAACAAACAAAAACTAAGTACAAACAAAAATCCTAAAAAATCTTAAAAATGAAAGATTGGTTACAGTTTTACTTGCATACATTTGAATATTCTTGTGAGAAAAACATTGAATTTAGCTACAGAATGGTAACCACACATATATCTTGAATGTGTTTTCTTTCCACATTTCTGAAATGGAATCTCATTGTTGTTACCTTTCCAGATAGGATTGTTACTATATAGTTACATATATATAGTTACATATATAACTTTCTATATTAGATTATCTTTTTATGTCATAGACATATATTTGGATACCTATAAACAAATGAGTTAAAACTGTTTGCATTTTCATATTCTAAGTCATTAATAATATTGCATAAAAATGATTCTTTAATGTGCTCCCCAAATTTCTTATAACATGGGTCAAGATTTAATGTAAAAGGAAGCCAAGCATGGATTTACTATCAACATTCTCTGTCTTAAAGAATGGTGTATTTTCTACTTTTGAACATTATATGCCATGAAAACTAGTTGCATGAAGTATAGATTACACACAAAATCAGAATCTTTATTTGAGGTAGAAAATGAAACACATCTGCACTCGGAATTTCAATCAAATGATGTATTTGATATTCATAGTTGTCCACTGCCTGTTATACTAGATGCCTTTCCCTATAATATTTCAACTAGGAGGGCATGTGAACTGTTTTGTACAATGACATGTGAGTAAAATTTTATTGTATGACACTTTGCAACTGGCATAGTGTTAACTATATTTCACTTCTCTTCGTGTGTCTCAGTGACCAGAAATATTCTGGGAAAGTGCTTTCTCATTGTCCTAGATCTCAAGGTGAAAAAAGGTTGAGTAGATCCCTCCTTGGTCTTCAATGTAATATATAATATTAATACAAAATTGATCTTTATTTTTACACCAATTTTTTATGTTTTAAATTTTAATATAATATTTTAACTGGTGTATAAATTAATGATTACATTACAGAAATACTCATATATGTGACATTTTTCAAATTTTTTTTAGGATACGGTTGGCGGATAGTGACTATGTGTTGACTGACTGTTGGGAAATAAGTATATGACACACAGTACTGAAGAGTTGGCTTGGAAGACAGGCCAATCAACAACAGTCTTGTACTATGTATGAACAAGTTGGAATTTGAAATGTGTTACATATTATTGACTATATTTGGTAGTGTACTGAAGCATTGAGATCAGAAAAGTAAAACTTTAGGTTGCAATTGTCAGGAATTTGAGCACTGAAGGCTGTTTGAAAATCAACTTTGCTGCATAGAGCAACTTAATATAATGACGACAACATTGGAAGTCAACAAAAATGAAATGGACTGAAGGAAGTCCATTTAACTGGACAAAAAAAAAAAAACCACCTCAGAGAAAAATACTAAAGGAATAGTTTCCCATCACATTTGTTTTTTACTGCTACTAAAATAATTTCCATAAACTTAGTGGCTTAAATAATAGAAATTGATTTTTAAAAGATTAGAGTGAATAGTAGAAAATGAATCAAACTAAAATCAAGATATTAGGATGTTTTTGAGGATTACAAGAATATAATTGTGACTTTATCAGCTTTAAAAATGTCTATGTTCCTAGTGTAAGTGCTCATTTAATTTTTCAAAGTTAACTCTGTCAAATATGGCAGCTCATATGACCCTAGTTTCTGTTTAATCTTAGCATCTTTCTCTCACTGCTTTCCTTGCCTTGTTCTTATATGTGCAGAAGCTTGTGAGTACTTAGCATCTACCACTGTTATCCAGATAAAATTTTGGTCACAAGATGGAGAACCTAAAGCTAAAGAGGTCTTCATAGACTTTAAAAAAATTTTTTTTTTTTTTTTTTTTTTTTGGTTTTTCGAGACAGGGTTTCTCTGCTTAGTCCTGGCTGTCCTGGAACTCACCAGGCTGGCCTCGAACTCAGAAATCTGCCTGCCTCTGCCTCCCGAGTGCTGGGATTAAAGGCGTGCGCCACCACGCCCGGCTAAATTTTTTTAAATTAATTTATTTTTTACACTCCATATTTTATTTTCACTCCACCTCCATCCATCCTCTGACTGTTCTACATTCCATACCTGCTCTCCACCTACCTATCTCCACAAGGATGTTCCGACCTCCACCCCACCTGACCTCTAAACTCTCTGGGGCCTCCAGTCTCTTGACGATTAGGTGTATCATCTATGAATCAACACAGACCTCCAGTCCTCTCCTGTATGTGTGTTGGGGCCTCATATCAGCTGGTGTATGCTGACTTTTTGCTGGTCCAGTGTTTGAGAGATCCTGGGGGACCAGATTAATTGAGACTGCTGGTCCTCCTACAGTATCACCCTTCTCCTCAGCTTCTTTAAGCCTTCCCCAATTCAACAACAGGGATCAGCTGTTTCTGTCCATTGGTTGGGTGCAAATATCTGCATCTGACTATTTCAGCTGCTTGTTGAGTCTTTCAGAGGTCAGTCATGATCCCTTTTTGTGAGTGTTCCACAGACTCGGTAATAGTGTCAGTCCTTGAGACTTCCCCTTGAGCTGGATCCCACTCTGGTGCAATTGCTGGACCTTCTTTTTCTTGGGATCCTCTCTATTTCCATCCCTGTAATTTTTTCAGACAGGAACAATTATGGGTCAAAGTTGTGACTGTGGCATGGCAACCCCGTCCCTCACTTGATGTCCTGTCTTCCTGCTGGAGGTAAGCTCTGTAAGTTCCCACTCCCTACTATCTGGCATTTCATCTAAGGTCCCTTCCTTTGATTCCTGAGAGTCTCTCACTTCCTAGGTCTCTGGTGCATTCTGAAGGTACCCCCCGCCCCAACCTCTTATCTCCTGAGGTTGCCTGTTTCCATTCTTTCTGCTGGCCCTCAGGGCTTCAGTCCCTTTCCTTCACCCAATACCAGATCAATTTATCCTCTCCTGCCATTCACTCCCCCATGTCTACTTTCCCTCCCAGGTTCCTCCCTCCTTCCTGTCTGGTGATAGCTTTCATCTTTCTCTCAAGTGGGACCATAGACTATTTTCTATGTATGGTAGTATCATGGTAGGCTCATAATATTAGAATGCAGGTATCGTTGTCATTATTATCCAAACACTTTATCCTCTCCATTCTGATGATCTCTACATACTTTACATCCAAAATCCATTCACCGCATCCAAATATCTTCAAAAGCTTCAAACAACTCAACATCCACAAAAATCTCAGAAAAGTTATATTGCCTCAATGTCTTGGATCTCTCAATCTAATTTATCTAACACAGAACTGGTTATAATCTAATTATTATTGTTTCTTTATTATGGATCAAGCTCTCTCACCTTAGAAAATAATGGTGGGATGAAATTAAAGTACTTTAAAAAAATGACAAAATAGAAAATAAGTCATCGATCTTCAACAATTTTGAAATCCTACCAGAAGTCCCTTTATTCTAAAAGCCCTCGTAAGGAAATGCTTCTGCAGTCTTAATACTTTTCTTTCTGAGTAGTTTTATTTTTTTTAAAGATTTATTATTATACATAAGTACACTCTAGCTGCATTCAGAGACGCCAGAAGAGGGTGTCCTGTGATGTAAGATCTCGTTACAGATGGTTATGAACCACTATGTGGTTGCTGAGATTTGAACTCAGGACCTTTGGAAGAGCATTCATTGCTCTTACCCACTGAACCATCCTGTCAGCCCCCTGAGTAGTTTTCTCAGTGTGTTCCTTGTCATGAGAAATGCACACAGATTTTTGTATTTACTTATCACTTTGCTTATTCATTTTGTGGGACTGGGATTGAATTTAGGTTCTGCTAAATAGTAAATAGGTATTATGCACTGCGTTATACCTCAGGTCCTGAACACTGTTTTAAGTCTCTCTACTGCTACCATGAGTCATGCCATGGTGATGTATGCATTCTCCAATATGCTACATTTGTTTCTGACATCCTTCTGTGTTCTCACAAGCATAATAAATATGCTTTATAGGTATTATGTGCATACACACATGACACACACGCAGTTTCTATTGGCAGTCTTACAAACATAATTATTGGCAGCCTGGCAAACATGGAGGTGGAAGCTCACAGTCAGCTATTAGATGGAACACAAGGTTCCCAAGGAAGGAGCTAGAGAAAGTACCCAAGGAGCTGAAGGGGTCTTCAACCCTATAGGTGGAAGAATAACATGAACTAACTAGTACCCCCCTGAGCTCATGTCTCTAGCTGCATATGTAGATGAGGATGGCCTAGTTGGCCATCATTGGGAAGAGAGGCCCCTTGGTCATGCAGACTTTATATGCCCCAGTACAGGGCAACGCCAGGGCCAAGATGTGGGAGCGGGTGGGTAGGGGAGCAGGGCCGGGAGGGGGGAGGGTATAGGGAACCTTCTGGATAACACTTGAAATGTAAATGAAGAAATTATCTAAAAAATGTTGGNGCAGACATATTAATTATCCTGAATTTCTGGTAGTCAGATGTTCAACATGGGTCTGATTGGGTAAGAAGCAAGGAATCATCTATACTGTATCACCCTAAGAAATGAGACACCACCGAATAGTATAAGAGAATCTTGGCTTAGGGTACAATAGAATTCCCTCCTCCTCTTCCTCTTCCTCCTCCTCTTCCTCTTCCTCTTCTTCTTCCTCTTCCTCCTCCTCTTCTTCTTCCTCTTCCTCCTCCTTCTTTTTTAAAGCTGGGTTTTATTCTTTTATACAAAGGAAAATGGCCAGCTACGAGGTTTTTTTTTTTGTTTGTTTTGTTTTGGGTTTTTTTGTTTTTGTTTTTTTGTTTTTTGTTTGTTTGTTTGTTTTTCAGACAGGGTTTCTCTGTATAGCCCTGACTGTCCTGGAACTCACTTTGTAGACCAGGCTGGCTTCAAACTCAGAAATCTGCCTGCCGCTGCCTCCCCAGTGCTGGGATTAAAGGCATATGCCACCATGCCTGGCTAAAACGATTAATTTTTGAGCACAATATTATGTAAGTTTTCAAATATAAATGTCTATTTTTATATCCATTTACTTGTGATTTTCATTTTTTTTGTTTCTTAAATTTAATTTAATTTGTAATTCTTTCTTTACACGCCATATTCCATTCTCCATCTCTCCCATCCACCCTCTGACTGCTCCACATCCTATACCTCCTCCCCATCCCACCCCTTGTCCACATGGATACCCCTATCCCCCACCCCACCTGACATCTAAACTCCCTAGGGCCTCTAATCTCTTGAGGGTTAGGTGTATCATTTCTGAATGAACACAGACCTGGAAGTCCTCTATTGTATGTGTATACTATCTGTTTGGTGGTCCAGTGTTTGAAAGATTTTGGGGTCCAGATTAATTAATATCCTCCTACAGAATCCATACTTCTTAATTCTTTGTTTTGTTTTTATTAATTTTTTATTAATCAATCCATTCGATTACATCTCAAATGATATTTCTTTTCCCAGTTACCCCTCCACAACCTCTCCATCCTACCTGCCCTCTCCCCCTCTCCTTTGCGTCTATGAGGGTGCTCCCCCACCAACCTACCCACTCCTGTCCCACTGCTCCAGCATCTGCCTTTGCTGGGGCATAAAACCTCCACAGGACCAAGGGTCTCCCCTCCCACTGCTGTCTGAAAAGGCCATCCTCTGCTACATATGTATCTGGAGCCATGGATCCCTCCCTGTACACTACTTGGTTGGTGATCTAGTCCCTAGGAGCACTGGGTGGTCTGGAAAGCCAACATTGTTATTCTTATGAGGTTGCAATCCCTCTCCAACCCTTCAGTTCTTCCAATAGCTTTCCCACTGGGGTCCTGAGCTCAATCTGATGGTCGACTCAAAGCATTGGCATCTGCATTAGTCAGGGGCTGGCAGAACCTCCCAGAGACAGCCATATCTGGTTCCTGTCAGCAAGTGCTTTTTGGCAATAGCAACAGTGTCTGAGTTTGGACTGCAGACAGGATGGATCCCCAGGTGGGGAGGTCCACAGGTGGCCATTCCTGCAGCATCTGCTCCATATTTTGTCCTGTGATATTCCTTTGTACAGGAACACTTCTAAGTTAAAAACTTTGAGATGGGTGGATGGCCCCATCCATTGACTGGGTGCTGTGCCTATCTTTTGGAGGTGGTCTCTACAGGTACTATCTTCGTTTTGCTGTGCATTTAGGCTAGAGTCATCCCTGTTGGGTCCTGGAAGCCTGTTGTTTCCCTGGTGTCTGGGACCCTCTGGAGGCTATCCTGAGTTCCTCATCCCCACTACTGCATATTTTTATTTGATTTTCTGACCTAATATATCTCTCTTCTATCATTTGAACTATCTGTTTCTATCTCCTTGTTACTCCCCTCCTCCTTTTGCCCTCCCAGGTCCCCTTCCATTCACCTCCTTTGATCATTCTCTTCCCAGGTCTATATAGGACTGAGGCATTCACACCCTGGTCTTCCTTTCTCCTAAGCTCCATATAGTCTGTGGGTTGTATCGTGGGCATTGTGAGTTTTTCAGCTATTATAAATTTATCAGTGAGTACATACCATGTGTGTTCTTTTAAATTTATAAAACCATAATCATAGAACCCCCATAAGGGCAGCCAAGATATAAATACTGGTTAGGTATATGGTACAAAAGGGATAACACTAATATATAAGATCCCATAACCTAGAATATAAAACTTGATGAAATAGGCAAGCTAGCTGTAGATTTTTTAATGATGACTGATTTTGTTGAAAACATCTTGTATTAAGTTGAATATTTATCAATGGTTTTCCTTTGACCATTCATGATTTTACATTAATTGTGGTGAGAATCAATAAGTAAAATAGCATTTCATAGAAAGCTGATATTCTAGTGACAGTGTCCTTTGCCTTACAGAAGTTTTGCAATTTTATGAGGTCCTATTTGTCTATTCTTGATCTTAGAGCATAAGCCATTGGTGTTCTGTTCAGGAAATTTTATCTTATGCACACCTTGTGTATACCACTTCTGGGCATATACCCAGAAGATGCTCCAACATGTAATCAGCACACATGCTCCTCTATGTTCATAGCAGCCTTATTTATAATGGCCAGAAGCTGGAAACAACCCAGATGTCCCTTAAGAGAGGAATGGATAAAACATATATGGTACATTTACACAATGAAATATTTCTCAACTAGTAAAAACAATGACTTCATGAAATTCAGACAAATGGATGGATCTAGAAAACATCATACTGAGTGAGGTAACTCAGTCACAAAAGATCATACGTGGTATGTACTCACTGATAAGTGGATATTAGGCAAAGAATGTCGAATACCTATCATACAACTCAGGGACCACGTGAAGTTCAAGAGGAAGAAAGACCAAAGAGGGAATGCTTCAGTCCTACTTAGAAGGGAGAACAAAACAATCAAAGAAATTAAAGGGTGGGAGGGACTTGGGAGGAAGAGAAAAGGGAGATAGGAAAAAGAAGGGAAGGATCAGGTGTGGGAGGAGATGGAAGAGATGTACAGTGTCAGGACATTGATCAGAGATGTGTAGCAATGGGCAAGAGGGAACTGGGAGTAGCAACCAGAAAGTCCTAGATACTGGGAAAGCAAGAGCCTCCCGGAACCCCATAGGAATGACATTAGCTGAAATACTCCACAAAGGGAAAGGGAGAACCTGTCGAGACCATTTACAAAGTTTAGGCATAGCCCCCTTGTTGAGGGATGGGGCTACCCATCCAGCTTCAAAACTTTAACCCAGAATTGCTCCTGTCTGAAGGAAATACAGAGACAAAGAGTAGAGCAGAGACTGAAGGAAAGGCCACCCAGAGACTGCCCCACTTGGGGATCCAATCCCATATGCAGACACCAAACCGAGACACTGTTGTTGGTGCCAAGAAGCTCTTGCTGACAGGAGCCTAATACAGTTAGGTTATCTTCTGTGAGAATCTCACAGAACCTGACTAATACAGATGTGGAGACTGGCAGCCAACCATTGGTCTGAGCACAGGGACCCCAGTGAAAGTTAGGGGAAGGAATGAAGGCGTTGAAGGGGCCTTATCTGGCATCAATGGGAGGGCCCTTGGTCCTGTGAAGGCTTGATGCCCCAGTGTAGAAGAATTCTAGGGCAGTGAGGAGGGAGTGGGCTGGTGGATGAGGATGCACCCTCATAGAAGCAGGGTAAGAGGGGATGGGATAGAGGGGTTGCAGATGGGAAACCAGGAAAGGGGATAATACTTGAAATGTACATAAATAAAATATCCAATTAAAAAAAAGAAAGCTGATGTTCAAACCAATGAAGAGAAAGCTAGTCATCATGTGGAGATTCTGGACATCACACTTAATTGACTGAATGGGCTGAAGATTTTGTTTGTCTTAAACTTCTAAGTTAACAAAAACCACACAAACTCTATATTGGATAGCATGTTTTTATGGCAAGCTGATATAGTTTTCAATATTTTGGAAAATTCCTTTGACATATTTATAGGTTTATTCTTTCTGACTAAGAATATCTATATTACTGATGTGACCACAATGTTAATAGCAATTAGTCTCATAGCAAGGTTTATTAATTAGATTATAAATGGCTTCAGACTTGCATTTGCATAGTCATTCAGGTTCTCCGTGGGATCCTTCATCCTTGAAAAATGTGTTGCAGAAAATTCCAGTTTATATAAAGAACTGAAGACAGCTAATTTCTTTGTGAGAACTTTAACATACTATATGAAAATAAAATAATTTCTCATCATATTCAGAGATAACATGATGATATGTCAAAAAGGTCTCAATTGTAGAAAAGATACATCATATACAGACTGTTCCTACATTATATCTTTTACATGAGAATTCTGCTTAACATTCTTTGTCGGGCATCTAAGGTGAATGAAGTTGTGTGTGAGTTGGGTGCTGATGAGATAAATTATTAAATGGTAGTTCAAATAAAAACAATTACAATTATTATTTGGACTATGACAATGCAAATGAGAAAAATTAAACAAAGTTCTTATTGTAGGAGTATTCATACTTTCAGTATTGAGATAGTAATATGAACAGTGTAGTACAGTATATCATATTGCTTGTATATATTCCATCATAAAACTAACATCTTTTAATATAAATATATATTTTTTAGTTTTCACAAGTTCAGTTTACATTTACAATGTATTGTTATCATACTTACACCCTATTACTCTCTCTTACCCTTTATTTCTGTCCCCCTGACCTCTTCCTCTCAAGCATCCTTGTTTTTACCTTCCTGTCATTATTTTTGTTTGTATTGTTCTTGGGCAGATAGCCACAGCTGTTATAAGTTCATAATAACAATGGTCTTCTCTGTAAAGGTATCTTTTATTCACTTGTTGTAATTGCATTTCAGAGATTTACTTCTGAATAAGCTCACCCTTTCTAATTCTTAACTTTGGCTGGCTGGTTCAACTCAGCTGTTCTGGCTCTATGTCCTCTCCAAGCTGATAGATTCAATCTGGCTTCCCTCATATTCTCATGAATTGCTTTACTTTGCTTCAAACTTATCTGGTATTTTTTCTATTCTTCTGGCTCTTTCTCATTCTCTGGCTCATGTGTCACTGATGACGTGCACTGAACTACATGAACTCAGGAATGAACTCAACCCCACCTCACTATGCTCACTGTACTGACTCTAAGCTGACTGAACCTTGACTTAATCTACACTTCTCTGGAATAGCTTCTCTGTGCTCTTCCTGTGAGAGTTGGGTATACCCTATCTCTTACTCATTCTGTGAAATATTTCTTTTGTCAGTTTGTCTCAGTAGACATCACGTTCAAACATGGCTGCTTCCTTCTACGAACTAACCTTATTTTAAAGGTGTGTAGTAAGGTATTGTCTGAATTCCAATCAGAGGAATTAAAGGTGTGTGGTGTGTTGGCTTTCCAGCCAGATCACACAGATATAGTTCTTGGATGTAATCCCTTGCCACAGCAGCTATGTAGTTGGATTAAAATTTCTCTACACCTCCCAATGAATATTTAATTAAGAATCTGTAAATTCTTGTATCAGAATATCTGTCCACACAGTGTACTTCTATTCTAACTGTGTTTATTATATCATCATCATCATCATCACTATTACTATTACAATGTATAATAAAATAGTAAGTTTCTAGAAGGCTTTTTCATGTATCTTTAGTCTTGGTTGACCTTCTTTGTACATTCCATATTTTAAAGTTTTACATGATCAATACAGTTTCCTTTTATTTCCATATAATGTGTTTACCCAAATCCCTCATCTAAGATCTCTTCATGATCATTAACCTATCTATACTCTCTGTAGACAATCCAACTTAAAGTTATAAATTTAAGAGGTAATAAATAAAATGTTATTTTGTGGAGCAAGATTACCCTAATCAGTAAATTTTTTAGTTCAATCCATCTTTCTGTAGATTTTATAATTTAATTTTCTCTTACTACTGAGTAGAATCCAATTATGTTGATCTACCATATTTCTGTAACCCTTTATCATTTGATAGATATCAATGATGGCTTAGCTGTTTCTTAGATATTACTAATAGAGCATCAATATACAAATTTTATACATTTATCTATACTATAATGTAGGGTACTTGGATATATATATATATATATATATATATATATATATATATGAGTGGAATATCTAGATCAGATGGTAGTCTATTCAAAAGTTGTGGAGGTAGTCTCTGGATGGTCCATCCTTTCTTCTTAGCTCTAAACTTTGTCTCTGTGACTCCTTCCATGGGTATTTTGTTCCCTATTCTAAGGAGCAATGAAGTATCCACAAGATGGTCTTCCTTCTTGATTTTTTTGTGTTTTCAAATTGTATCTTTGGTATTCTAAGTTTCTGGGCTAATATCCACTTATCAGTGAGTGCATATCAAGTGTCTTCTTTTGTGATTGGGTTAACTCACTCAGGATGATATCTTCCAGATACATCCATTTTCCCAAGAATTTTATAAATTCATTGTTTTTAATAGCAGAGTAGTACTCCATTGTGTAAATGTACCACATTTTCTGCATCCATTCCTCTGTTGAGGGATATGTGGGTTCTTTCCAACTTCTGGCTAGTATAAATAAGGCTGATATGAACATTGTGGAGCATGTGTCCATCCAGAGACTACCCCACCTGGGGATCCATCCCATAATCAACCACTAAACCCAGACACTGTTGCATATGCCAGCAAATTTTGCTGAAAGGACCCTGATATAGCTGTCTCCTGTGAGGCTATGCCAGTGCCTGGCAAATACAGAAGTTGATGCTTACAGTCATCTATTGGATGGAACACAGGGCCCCCAATGGAGGAGCTAGAGAAAGTACCCAAGGAGCTGAAGGAGTCTGCAACCCTATAGGTGGAACAACAATATGAACTAACCAGTAAGCCCACAGCTCATGTCTCTAGCTGCATATGTAGCAGAAGATGGCCTAGTTGGCCATCATTGGTGCCGCAGACCATTTAGGTCTCCCGGAATGGGTTCTCTGGAGCAGATTGGTGAATGAGTTCAGCGAGTGTGGGTGACAAACAGAGACCACACAAGAGGATGTGGAGAATCTGAATGTAATTTGTCAAATTGGGCATCAGACTTTTTATATAGAAGAAAATAGGGGAGTTAGGTAACACATCGGCAAGGTACAATGTGATCACAGGATGCTTAATGATTCCTACACAAAACAAAGGAAATGTAAACACAAAGACTGGCAGAAACTGGGCAATAAAACAGCTGAGACAAAGTCAGCTCTATCTAAGGTCAGCTATAGTTTCAGAAGCCAGGTGTGAGGTCTTTACACTTCCAGGGCAAGGGCTTTCATACCCAAGTCATGATTCTAACTAAGGCATTCTGCTCTAGCTAACCTTCTCATGAATAATGCAATATTCTAAAACCACAGCCTGATCTACTTCTTACACCTAAATTCCTGTATATGGGAATGACTTGGCTTTTCTTCTAAGTGAATTGTGTGTGGGGTCTTTCTAGTAATAAGTAATGTAGTCTGCCATACCTGGCTGTAGTGAAGATTCCTGTATCCGTGGGAAATCCTAACTCTTTCATAGTTCCTTGCCTAGGTAAGACTGGCTATTGTCCCTAGTAAACATTCTGCAGTCCAGCCCTGAGCTACTCTGGCTCCCTTCTTTGTAATGCCTAATTAGTTTCCCTGTCTCTAGATTCCTACTGAATTTAAGGATTTTCTAGGACGTTGGAACACTGGTGCAAAGCTTAGCTAGGTCAGAATAAAATAATACTAAAGGAGAGCACGTGGATCCATACACCAGACTAACGTGGGGATATACAGATTGTGAGAATGTGTTCCCAGGATAATGAGTTTCATTTGAAACTCTGTCTCATGAGTGTTTTTAGCCTCTCAGCGTGTTAAGCCACTTCACTGGGATGTGTGTAACACAATGGGAAGAGAGGCCCTAGGTCTTGCAAACTTTATATGCCCCAGTACAGGGGAACACCAGTGGGTGTTGAGTGGGTAGGGGAGCAGGGCAGGGGGGGGCGTATAGGGAACTTTTGGGATATCATTTGAAATGTAAATTTAAAAATCTAATAAAAAATAAAAAGATGGCTATATAATGATGGAAACTATCTAATATAGAAAGCTGACGAAAGTAAAAAAAAAAAAAAAAAGGTTGTGGAGAAACATTCATACTACTCTCCATAGTGGTTGCACCAGTTTACATGCCAACAATGACTCAAGCTGCTCTGGCAAGTGACCACATGCTTCATTTGATGATGGAACTTCCAAGTCATCTTGATTTCCATTTTTCTGATCGCTAATAATAGTGAATACTTAAAAATGTTAAAAAAATGTTTATTAATCACTGAAATTTCCTTTAGGGAAATTTCTGTTCAGACTGAAAGCATATCATTTATTTGTTTGTTATTTTGATGTTTATATATTTTTGGTTCTTTTTGTATTCTATATACTAATCCTCTGTCAGATGTTTAAGGCTTTTTTTCCAGTTTGTAGGTTGTTTGTGCATCCATTTACAGTCAGTATGGAGGGTCAATGGCAGAATATTAGCTTTTAAAAGAGGTTACATGATTGAGGGATACAGTTTAGTTGGAATAGCAATTGTCTGGAATAATTGAGACTTTGGGTTGAATCTCAAAAAATGTAAAATAAACTTGGATGATGCTGTAACAATAAGACATATGTTGACAGAATTTTCTGGGTCAGAGTAGGCTCAGAAGTAGAAGGTTCCTAGAAAGGCTTTAACATTTGATCAACTGGTTTCAGTTTCTGTCTTACCTGTTTATGTTCTCTGGCTGTGTACTTAATGTAACCAGGTAACCTGCTTATCTCACTTGCTTCTCACTTAGTTGTTATTGAAACTAATATGAAAAGATATGAAAAGATACAGCCCATCACAGTAATTGTGAAAAAGATATATAATTCCATCTTTCCTTAAGATGCTTACCGTGTCACAGCAATAAGGAAATTCATTGTACAATGAGTAATTAACAGGTGCCAGGTTTAAATTTTTGAATTTGAAATATGCTCTTTAATGTTTCAATCCTCATTTAGAAAATGAGATCGTAATTTTTTGATATCTTTCAGATAAGTAAATTGAGTCCTAAGTTTAGGACAACTAACAAATAATATGTATAATTATTGTGGTGAGAAAAAATTTCCAAGAATTGAGAAGCCAAGTTCTCAACATAAAGCAGTCTAATATTATTACAGGTAACTCATAGTGAACTAACATACATCAAATCAAATTTCTGTGGGATGTAGATTTTATTCAAATCAAAGATTCAGCTATGTGATTCATATCTTGAGACACCTGAAACAAGTGTCACAGCCCAATGTCTTGGGAAGATTTTCTTTATAAATGTGTGGGTACAATACTGCATAAAGCTAACCTTCAAACTCTGAATGATAATTGGGCCATGAGCGTCACCTGAGCATCTGTGGTTTCCTTTTCTCCGTTCTCTGGAGGCTCACCATTTTTATAACCCAAAGGCTACTTGGTTTCTCTCCGTAAAAACACTGTACTTCAGCACTTTAAAAGACCACAATGCACATTTATTTATTTGAATGCAGTGAAGCATGTGGCTAATAAGGAGAACCTGGAGCTAAACTTCCTGGGTTTAAATTCCTATGTAGCATTTTGCCTTGTTGAATGTCAGTCTATTAGTGTATCGACTTCTTCAACTGTCAAACTTGAATGATGCCAAGATAATACTGATTATGATAATGGAAACAATAATATTAAATGTTTTCATATGTGAAAACTGAAATGCATGTACATAATTCTCAAACAGGATGCCTAAATAAGGAACCTTTTGCCTGATGGTCCTGACTAGATGTGCCCTTGGTTCATCATCTACTCCCTGTTGACGTTTGTTTATTTCCATGGTCCTGGTCATGTTGTCTTTCTTAAGAAGTCTGTTAGGTTCCTACATTCCTAGTAACAGATTTCAATCTGATTGAGAAGAAACATTGTTTCTCCCAGTCTCTGAATACTGTACAAGATTCAGGAATAGGAGTATCTGAGCATCTTTAGAGGCAGTAGTGTTTCTTACTTCCATTTTCCTTCATCTAAGAGCTCTTTATTAATGTCTACAAACAGCTTATCCAATTTAGCAGAACATGAGAGCATTAACTACGGGTATAAATTGTTAATTTCTGATGGGTTCATTTAGTCTTTTATTTTATGTAAATCATAGGTGAAATACTTGGTTTATAGAATGGCCCATACCTCAATCCTTGGAACTATGTTGTATTTTATGACAAAGAGACCACTACAGATATGGTTATATTAAGGCTTTTGAGATGGGAGATTATCCTGGATACTCCAGGTGAATTCAGGATAATCACAAGACTTTTAAGCCAAAGATATCAAACAGATATTAACATGCTGCTTACATGTGCTAGAAAAGGGAGATTTTTCCTTTTCAGTCACCAAAGAATCCCGGCCTACTGACATACTGTTTTCAAGATTTCTGACATTCAGAGTTATGCATCTCTGCATCTGTGTTGTTTTAAATCCCTAAATTTGTCTGTACTTTGTTACAGTAACACAAATTATAAATATGCTCATGGAGATATACATAAACCGTAAAAAGACAGAGATAAGAAGAATGGAAAGAACCATACGTAGTTGCAAATAACATCTCTGCTTGGTTTGAAGAAAGGAATCAAAGACTGTAAGAATAGAAAAAGAAAAGTAGGTCATGAATACTGAACAGCATGGGAATTATTGCAAACTAAGTCTTAAATCGATTACAGTAAACGATTTCTGCTTAGAAATCTGTCAAGATAAGTATGAGTATTAAGACAACATTAACATTGCCAAAAAGGAAAAAGGAAATAAAGGACAAAACTTAAAGTAATGCCATTATTCATTGTAGTCCATAGATATAAGAATGGAAGTGAACAGTTTCTTTATTAAACACAAGCTTGGGAATGGTGAAAGTTGCTTTACTTCCTCATACATAAACACAGTTATGGGTTGCTGTGCTCAGGCCTCCCTTCCTCTGATCCACTGTCACTACTCCCTAATTTTACTTTCAAACATGAAGAGTCATAGGGAAAATATATCTAAACAGAATAGCAGTGGAGGGGCTGAAGCTACCAGTCTCCTTTTAATAAGAGGATAGTGGAATGCTGAACAGAAGCTATAATGGCATTCCAGGCAATAACTGCCCCTGTTCCCCCTGTATTTTCATTCAGATTTAATTTAGACTAAATAGAAATAAAAACTCTTTACCATTGCACCCTCATGACAGTAATTTTCTCTCAAGCTGTTACTTACAGACACAGTATGTTGCACCTTAGAAAGAACATCCCAGGCTCCCCAGCCCATCTTATTTGTATCTGACTCTTGAATGTAATGTCATGAAAACTGACTTAAAGTGTTTCCACGGGGTATTAATATAAAACGCAATCCTTTCTGTATCTTCCAAAAGAAAAGAAATTCTTCTCTTTGATACCTTATATTTTTGGTCATTGTTCTATCTGGTCCAATGCCACCTAGGCTTTCTTTCTTTTTTGGGGTGGTGGTAGTGGTTTCACTATTGTCAGTGTCTCTCTGTGAGACCTTCACCACATAACTGTAACCCTGAGTGCCAGAACAAAAATGTCTCTATTAAGATTTCAAGTAGCTCAACTCTTTGGTGCCAGATGGTTTTTAAATTGGTCCCTTTACACAGATACAAATGTTACTGTGCCCAGAGTTTGTTAGTATCTACATCCACTTCTATTGGGAATATAATTTGGTAGAATACTCTCTGCCTGGAACTGATAGGCAGAACAAAGACTAAATAATCAATGACTGCTGTCAAGATACACCCTTCTCTTCCTTAGAATGTCAGAGAACCCAAATGCAGAATTCAGAATGAGTGGACTTCTTAAATTCATGTGATTTATTGGAACTATACTGGATGAAAGGAGAAACATTCTAAAAAATAGAATGGTTGCCAAAATAAGATTTCACCAAATGACAATGTCAATTTTCATTCTCTCCTAATTGAAAGAGTTACAAAAGAACTGTCTCAAACTATCTATGGCAAACAGAGTTGTGGGGTTAGGTTCTGTTTGCATTTATGCATCGTTTCTTGATGCAAAGGAAGCAAGAATAGATAGAAGGAACAATGGTGTTGATAATGTCACCAGAATTACAAAAGAACTTAAAATGAATAATTAAATGCAAGCAAAATATTTTAAGGTTTTTTTTTTTTAGTATTTATAATAATATTTTGTTTTCAGGATTAGTTTTGTTCAGGATCTAGCATGTGGTATGGAAGAATAAGATAATTATTCTGTTTTTCTTTGTAAATTAGTTTCTTTGTTCAACTGTTTGTTTTATTAATGACTTAGCAGCATATTCAGATGGTCATGTATTTAAAGATTAGAAGATAATTTTGCCCCAAGTCAAAGAAACATGGGAAACAATCTGTTTCAAAATAAAATTATTTTTATATTATGATTTCTAAATGGGTTTTATAGTCTATACTTTAAAATGATCCAAATCACATGTTAGAAAGAATGGAATCTTCATCTGATTTGCTAAAAAACCAGAATCATGAAAAACAGAAGAAAATGTGACAAGAAGCTTAATATATTTTCTATTTTTGTTTATTGCGATAGATGTCTGAACCTCATTTTAAGTAAGAAAAAACATAAAAATAAATCATATCCTATTTTCCAGAGATATATAATACACATACTTATAAAATTATTGTTTTTGCAAAATATCTTCTATAAAATATCTTTAGAAAATTCAAGTTATATCTTGTATATAAGCCATTAATTCTGTGTACACACACACAAACAAACACAAACAAACACAAACACACACAAAACACACACATAAATACATATATATATTTATATATATATGTATATGTATATGTATATATTGTATATGTGTATATGTGCATATATGTATATGTGTATGTGTATTTTATATGTGTATATGTGTTTATGTGTTTATATGTATATGTGTATATGCAAATATGTACATATATGTATATATAAATACACATATGTATGTACATATACACACATACATATATATATACACCTGTATTTGTATACATGTACACATACATATATGCACATACATATATACACACATATACATATATATACACATATACATATATATATATATATATATACATAAATATATGTATATAAACACACACACACACATATATATATATATATACAAACACACACACACACATATATATATATATATATATATATATATATATATATATATATATATATATATACACATGTGTGTGTGTGTGTGCGTTTGTATGTATTTGGGATAATATATTTAGCACTTAAAAGCAAACAAAATTATTGTTGAATTTCACTTCTATGCATACAACTTTTGTTATGTAAAATATACCTCAGAAAGAAGTGACCTAATAAAAAAATATCAAAATTACAATTAAATGGGAAAAGTTTGTTATAATCCTTACATCCTTTTTTTTTTTTTTTTTTTTTTTTTTTT